>JANSTU010003813.1:0-17999 GCA_027564075.1 Bolitophila hybrida
TATATAAATCTAGCTTTTAATTACATGTCGGATATTTTCCAATTTGTTTAAATAAGATAAATAAATAAGCATATTTTATAATAGGGCCTACTTATTACAAACCTAATACAAAGATGTAAAACACAACAAGTCCCCATTCTGATCGTTTGTTTTGGACAATAAATCTGAAATGATCTTCAATGTTTTAAGATTAGAAAAAAATATTATCAGGTTTTACTTCTTTTTATTTGAAATCTACGAAAATGTAACACAACTTTAAAATAATCTTCAATTCTTACTGGTATATGGGAATTCAAATCAATTCAATATTATGGTAATTTTGTTTTATAGGTCATATTGGCGTACGAATTGCTAAAAATACCCAGCCAATAGTGCCTTCCTTATTAGATCATATAAACCTCAACTACAATAAATAAAAATATATAATAAATAGAATTTAGACCGAAGCAACCGTAGAAGCCATTAATTTACAATCAAATTCTACCATTTCTGATATAATAAAAGAAGCCTAATTCTATTAGTTAAATAGACACATAGAATTCCAGATTTCACTATACAAAATGCATCTCGGTTTTAATGGTCCAGCAATTATTACCGTTATTAATGTGTTATTCAAATAAGATGAACGCCACATGCCGTCTTGGGATCACTTTGCCTTTATCCTATAGCGTGTTCGCGCTAGCAGGCGGTATAGTTCGTAATGTGCCTAATTCGCTATTCGGCGGCATTAAGAATATTTTCTAATAATTCATTGAATTTTAATTTTAATCAGAAGTTCATATATAACAATAATGCTTCACGAGTCTTTTCTAATTTGTTTTTATTTAACGCTGAAATTTATATTTTACCGATGTGCATCGATCAAGGTATCGTAATCTTGCCGCATATGTACCGTCTTTTCATAACTGACGGAAGCTCGATTTACGATCACCGGGTTGTACATATATAGCAAGTGCATCAGAGAGCCTCTTTTGATCGTTTATCTTTGCATCGCGAACGCGCGCGTGCAGATTAATAATAACGCACGCGCGCGCTTTCGCATAAATCCAATGAATCCATTGCTTCTTGCTCGCGAATCCGGATTAAAGAACCAAAAAAACGGCTCTTATAATTAGAGTACGTGCTCGCGTTCAATAACTTGATAACTACTGTGCCTTAACGATGTACATCTCACACACACACACACACACACACACACACACACACGCAGTGGTAAAACATGCCGCACACGCACTCAAACTCAACTACACCACCAACAACAAAAACCGTACTCAACTACAGCAGAAAAACCAAACTTGTTAAATTATTACTCGTAATTACAATGTAGCTTGCGCCTGCAAACACTCTCAAGTTCATGACCGATCTTGAGCTGCATGTACTTTTGCGCGCGCGCGCGTAATTGAAATTGATTGCGTCGATAACACGCTTGCGCACGCGCAACCAACTCGCAAAAGGCTAAAAAGTCGTAAATTCAGAGCTATGGCTTAAATGTGCAGCGTGTAATGCACCACCATAAATCGATTCGATATTTATTTCTGGCATTTCTGAATGGAATCCCGCGGTGACGTTGACAAACTCATCGCAATAACAATCAAAATAAGAGATTGACGAAACGACGACGGAGGCGGTGACTTATTTATGCGGCATATATGCAAAATTGCAAATATCCAATTGAAAACTAAATATTTAAATAATTTCGTTCAAAGTATATGAATGTTTTGCATATACACAGATAGCACAGATTCATTCATTGACTTTCAGCATTATATATTCTTAATATATAAATATAATATAGGAATTTATGATGAAATCTGACTGGCCTGGCGTATTTATGAAATTATGCTAAGTAGCCTATTTTGTCGTTGTGTATTCGGGTTAGACGAGATCTGTCAATTTTTGATGGCGTTCTTTCGAAATGTCTGCTTTTGTTTGTTTTTTTAGTTGGATTTTTGTCAAAGGTGGTCGCAGGTATATATATGCATATTGCGGATGAACAAGTAATTGATCATTCTGGAGAGGCTGCATATATAGCATATATATACCGCATGTATTGTGTACTTTATAACTACATGTAGGTTGTATATATTTGAATACTACTATAATATAAGGGTGTTTTTTATCTCATTGGATCCTGTAATCCCTTGTGGGGGCCAATGTGCGATTCCACACACCGGTTTCAAAAATAATTTGCCGAATTAGTATAAAAGGACAAAAAACATAAACAAATTAACAAAAAATAAGAAATTTAATAACTGCTTTTTTTAATTAAAAAAAACCTTTTATTCAATTGTTTTTTTTGTGTTGACGAAAAAACAGCATTTTAATTGCATTTTTGCGACTTTCAACGAGATTTTTTTCAATTTTTTTTTTGTGAAAATGAAAAAATCTTATCGCAATTTTGTTTTTTGGAAAATCAAGTTAACTTTAGGTTGACCAATTAGCTCAAATTGAGATTTGAGATCATGTTGCTGCCATATTAAAATATCAATTTAAAAGTAATGGTACTAAATTCAATATTTCTTACTGAAAACAAAAAATGTCTACCTATAGCCATGTACTTTATGATATATTTTGAATTTAAATGTTATAGAAAGTTGAAGGAAATTTAATTTTAATTAAAAAACAGTATTTTTTGAATTTTTAAAAATTGTGGTTTACTGAACAAAAATATAAATTTTTTTTAATTATATTTTTTAAAGATTTTTTTTATTTTTTACTGAAATATCTTCTAGGTAACAATTTTCCGATTGTTTACACAAAATTTATATACGAGTATTCGAAATTTCTGCCGGTTTTTCCTAATTTTTTTTTTCAAAAAATCTGAGTTTTTAACTGCAATGCGGAGGCGACAAACGTCGAATACAAAAAAAAACCAAATTATTTTAATTTTTATTCTGCAACTTTTGCAAATTTCAAATTGAAAAAAATGACCCACTCTAATAAACAACTATTTTTTTTAATTAATGACACCTTTTTGAACGTGCTTAAAGGTTATTTTCAGTGATAAAAAGCCTTAGGCTTCGAGATTATTTGGACTCGATATAAATAGATACATTTCAAGAATATTCTGTTAAATTTGTATTAAAAAAATAATAATCAAGTGATTGGCATGGAATCTCCGAAGGGGTCTCTAAAAAAAGTTAATTTGCCGTGTATACGATTTCACGAAGTAGGAGGATCATCTGAAACCAAAAATTCGAACGGAATTCGTTAGAGAAGATGGTTTTAGAAGGGTTTTTTCGATTTTTAAATTTTTGATTCATTTTGAAGTTAATAATGTAAAAATCAGCCTATTATTGTTAAATTACTAAATTTCCAAAAAAAAGTTCCCAGTGTTACCTGATGAATTATAAGATTATAAGAAGCACGGTGCAAAATATTTTAGAAAGATTGGCCAATTTTAATTCAAGGATTCGTGGGCACTGACTTTAAAAATGATGTTTTCAGGAGAATCTTTATAGTTCTGCACAGTTTTTTATACTCACACACATCTATCTTGTTCCATAGAGCAAATCGCTTTAATCTAGTTGGTCGAGAGCATCCTTTTGAGCTTTTTTACGTAAGTGCCTCTCTTCTTTGATGCTCCTGTTTGACGCGGCCATTCATGAGAACTGGGTCATGTACTGATTCCCATCTCATAATAATAATAATGAAAAATTACATTCGTTGAAACGTGAAGCAAAATGAGCAGCGATTTGGACAACAGTAGCTGCGCCACTATCAGATTTTCCTGATGAGCTGGTTCAGACTCTCGTTATTATTTACCGTGAAACTACGTGAACCCACCGAAAATCGAACGAATGTGAATGAAAAGAGAGACAGAGTTTTAGCATCTTCAGCTACTGCTCGGCATGGCATACAATAACCGACTGGAGTATATTTCCATGCACCGAATATACAGGACGCTACCTAAATGTATACAACGGAAAATTTTGATCCGATTTACTTGAAATTTGAAAAATGTGAAAATACCCTACCCTAAGTAACATTCTAAGGTTGCTCTAATACACAGTTAAGCCAAAAGACAGTACAATCTATGAGTCAACAATATAGAGGTTAGAGTCAACATTCTTCTGTGTAGATGCTGCTGCTATAAGACTATATAGTTCATAATTTACAGTCAATCATTTTGCGAGGTAAGAGTCTAGAGTTTACATGAGATTACACTCTTCAGAATTTAAAATTGATAATAATTGAGTCAAAAATCAAACGTGGAGAATCTTTAAAATCAAATTATTATAGTCTAATTTATAGATTCTATAGTTCATAATTTCAAGTTCCACATGACTTGTTTAATACGTTGGAGAATTTGCCATCGATTCAGACGGTTTATTTTAACGTTGGTGACGTCCGAGTCAAGCATTGCATTTAATGCTTTGCCGACCAGGAAGTGTCTTGGCGTGTAAATACTCGGGGTCGTCAGAAATCGCACATAGTGGACGCGAATTCAAGCATAGACCTGTGGTAATTTCTTCGTGCGTGCCTGAGGTTACAGATCTCTCCAACGAAACGGTTAATGAATCTACGAAAAGCGTAAATAAATTATTCTGTCGTCATATCGCTTACCATCTTCAGAGAAGCAAACATATACAGAAATGTAGCCTTTAATTGATTTGCTTCCTCTACTCTTATTGGCTGGCAGGGTGAAGAGGCCTCCATACTGCATGTTGAGAATACTCTTGCTGGTGTGAGTCGTTCCTTTGGCAGCATTTCCATTGCTTTACGATTCTTCTCGCATTTGGAATCTGAAATCTCAGGCGCAATGTGCGGAGTGTGTTTGAAGATTTCTTGGATAAATGTCTGCAATTGTTTGTTTGGAGGATATTGATTATAGGAAAATCTAAGAACTGTGGCTTAAGCGTCAGAGGTCAGGGTGCTTCTAGGGCAGTTCCTGGCTTTACAATATAACACTAAAATTGTTTTGTTTAAATCAAACTATCCTAACTCCTTAAACTATTATACTATACTATATACTAACTTGCGAACGGGCATCTTCCTCTCTCCGTTGGTCCACGGCGTACCGCTGGGAATATCTACTCTTTGGCGGTTGACGCCATTTCAGTTGGATTCTTCACATAATTTCCAATTCAATACAAAATGTTAGTTAGTTTAGTTTTTGAAGGTTTTTTAAGCAATAATCTTGTTCGAATGTTTTTTTATTTATATAAGAATTGTATTAAATTTGAAGACTCCGGTTATTTAATTTATATAAAATATAGCTAATACAGTCAGATGGAGATAGTGGAGGTGAAGACAACTTTGGCCAACATGCAGACGCCGTTGACATCATCAAAACGCCACCCGATCTCCTCGTGCTTTTCCACAAACCAATATGCTTCTGCTAACAATTCATCATTCAGTATTAAAAAAATAAAAACATTTTTGGGCGGTTACCACACTTTGCCACAAACACTAGGTCAAATAAATCAAAATTCGCTAGGATGCGCACAGATAAAAGAATGCATTTCTAGAGACAAATCAAACAATTCTTCCACGTGTGCAACAACTCAGAATTGGATTCGGAAAACAAATTTGCAAAAGTCGCAGCATTGAATGATTTATTGAACAAATAGTTCCTTCAATTCGGTGTATTCTCTCACATCCTCTCTGTTGATGGACAAATGATTGCCTACTATGTCCGGCATCCGTTCAAAATTTACACATTTTAACCATAGGGTACTATTCATTGGCCCTCTATTCGCCGTTCTCAGGTTTGTTTTCCCTTAGCGTGATTTAAAAGGTGTTTGACAACTTTAAATGATCACTACGCCTAAAGTATAATTTTCACAAAAAAAAATAGTAATCTTCATTATGATCTTCTATTCTCTTCACTTATCAATCGCACCAATCGATCTTTTCGATACAATTAACACTTCACTTCACTGAATTCACTCACTCCGTTGTTAGCTCTATCTGGCTGCTCTGGTCTGGTTTTAATCTTTTACCCATTTTTCTCTATAGGACTTTTTATCTCTGGCTATATCCCATAGGACTTTATCTTTCACTTTTAGTTACTTCTTCGATTTATATATTTATATATTATGTATATTTAATATTTTGCCTTTCTTTCTAAGGACTGTTATTTTTGCCTATTTTTAAGACTTTACTTATGTGCCTATCTCTGTTTGATTCATTTCGGTACGAAACTTAGGTCAGGATGGTTTCGTGCAACGCCTTTTATTGTCTATTTAACTTTTATGCGGAATGACTTCGGTACTAAAGGTCGCACATGTACATACAAAGTGTCACAAAACATAATGGTGTCCATTTTCTGAATTTTATCTTGGAGTTTTGTATCTTCAATCTGTGTCTTGGCTACTTTTTTGTAGTTTATCGTGAATAGCATATCGATGGTGTTGATGTGAGACAGGCAACTAGCTACCCGAAATGTGCGGAATGTCCGTGGTAAACACCTCTATAAGCATGTGTCGGAAGTGGCGTATTCCTGAATAAGCGGCCAATTACTCTCTATCATAAGTGCTGTACCTGTAAGTATCAGGTAACCAACCATGGCTTTGTCGGAGGCGTGGATCATTTTAAAGTGTTAAAGGAATATGATGAGATATGCAAAGACCCGCAACACCAGCCAAGGCGGTTTAGAATTTCTGAAATGCAGCATTTGTACACTCGGTCCACAACATCTTTGTTTGTCTCTTTTTTTTGTTTCCCTTCATGAAGACATGTACGAGTATCTGGCTTTGCACTTTCGATACAATTTAAATGAAAGGTTTGTAAAAGTTTACCATGGCCAAACTTCGTCGAAGTTAAAAAACCTTTTTAGGACCTCGGATAGTTTTTAATGGCCCAAATAAAAAGTATGACCAAAAAGTGGATAGATTCGAGTCAGAGAGAGAGAGAGAATTCGGAGATATAGAATCCAAGAGACATAATCTAGAGAGCGAACGGAGAACCCAGAAAGTGAGCATCCAGAGATATTCCAGAGAGAGAATACGGAAAGAGATCATCGAGAGAGAGAGCGAATATGTAGAAAGGCAACTGCACTAAACAAGGTTCTAACAGCAACTGAAGCCTGAACCACCATTTCACCTTTATTTATAACAAAAAGTCGATTCTTGTATATAACCTTATTTTGATAAGTAATCTCAGGCAGATGGAGCAACCGGTTACTTTAAATTAGAACTTTTTATTAAATATACATAACTAACATAATTTAACATTAAATATATATAAATATATTAAAAGTTTTTTGTTTATGTGAACTAAAAACACATTTTTAATAATAATATTACTTGACGCAAAGAACTAACAATTTTATAACAGATTCTTTATCGCCAAAATTCTTTTTTTTAATTAGAATCATAAGAGGTACTAATAAATTAAAAAAAAATTTTATTTCGGTATTAGAGTTTATCTTATGTTAAAAACAAAAATAATCTAATAATCTAATAATATAATCTCTTTTTTCGCTTACAATAAGTTCTAACAATTTAATTTTTTTTCTCATTTCTAATTATTTCTTATTTTTTGCCTAAGAGGCAACGTTGGCGATAAAAGTTATCAACACGATGCGTTTTTGACTTCAAAATGTAAGCGTCAACAAAAGCCAAATTTCGTTAGTAATTTTCCATGTTAACGGAATTAAACGGTTGCACCATCTCTGCTTGAGTAACACATTAAAATAAGGTCATATAGAAAATGTCGTGTTTAAAGTATACAACTTTGGAAATTGCTCGCTCATCATAGGTGGCGACTTTAACGCAAGATACGAACACTGGAACAACCACAATAACGCAATAACTTTCCACGGTATTAGGATCGCCCACACTTTGTATCAACATTTCTGGACTTATTCAGTACGGACTAGAAAACATCAGTATCCCAAATCATCACAGCATGGGTACAGACGACATAGATCGTGCAGTCGAACAACTAGCCGAATTCATGAAAGACACCATCGAAGAAGTCGTCCCAAAAGTGGAAATTCGAAGAAATACTCTGGTACGGTTGCCTCCAGATGTACTTGCGTTAATCAAAGAAAGGAACAGGCTCAGACGACAATGTCAGAGAAACCGCACCAACTGAAGAGCCAGCTGAGATGCCTCACGGAGATCGTCGATGACCGGATATATATTTCTCCTCGAATCTACTGGGAAAAGGACAATTTGGATTTAGAACTTGATCTTCCTATCTCGGCTGGAGTACCACAAGGACGAGTCCTGTATGCATAACGTCATCTACTCAACCGACATCCCGGATGATGTTGATGATGATGTTCTCATTTACGTATTACGTTCTCATTTACATATTTCTCCACGCAAAACAGCTTTTACAGCTCCACACTGTTCGAATCACACACAAAACATCAGGCTAATTGCTGGCGGCCAAAAAAACCCCTTCCAACAGTCCATAAAATCCAACAGTTATCAGGAACAATTGCAAAGACGAAACGGACGAATTTGGAGCCCTTCGTAGTGTGCCAAAAAATACTAGTGGGCTAAGCATGGAGGTCAAGCTTCCCTGCTACAAGAAGTTGCTTAGTCCTATCATCAGCTACGGATTCTGGAACGGACAATCCTAAGGGCATGCGTTAATTACAGCCGACCGCGTACAAGCAAATGCAATGTACTTTCAAATGGGGTCTTAACAGACCCGACGAAATATCCACAAAATGTAATAGTTTTTAAAATAATTTGGTAACGTTTTCGTCAATAAATTAAAATAATAAAAAAAAAAACAAAAAAGAATTAGTTTCAGTAAGCCAAGTAGAGTAGACGTGTTTTAATGAAGTTCCATAAAAAACGGTCCATTAAGTAATTTCCATTACTTTAGGTAGCCTTCCTTCGGGCTTTAGGTCTATGTGGCCTTCTTCTTACGTCCGTGTTGTTGCAGAACAGCTTACCAGGAACTCGGTGTTTTCCATCATCAGTAAATGACCGTTAGTCTTATGTCGTGTGTCGTTAAAATGGCTCTGGTTTGTGTCACTAGATGCTGAATCCACAAGGATTTTTATCAATTTTTCAGAAACTGTGTTAAATTTACGATTCTAACTGGCTTTCCACAATACTTTCTAAAAAATAAATAATAATAAAGATTATTGATTTTTGAATTTTAAAGAAGGGCTCTTCCGCACTACTGCTAAAAACTAAAAGTATTTTCGTATGTTTTGAATAGAAAACATTTGCATAGATTTTTTTTGATTTGTCAAACATTATCCATTATCACCCATATAAATTAATTTTTATCAATAACTTTTTTTTATATAATTTTTGTATACATTAGATCAATCAGTTGGATTCAGGATTTTTTTCAGGTCGTCCTTGGTCAAGTGTAAATTTCGATATCTACAAAAATAAAACCATTTAAAAATTATAAAATATAACAATTCTCACTCTTTACTTCTGGTACTCTACATTATCAGTGTCATAAGGAAAGTACTCCTCAGCTGGTACAATAAACTCCTCCCATGTTGGTGTCAGTATCTTCTTTGCACCGACCTTGAACTCATCGATCTTTGCCTGCAAATCTTCCTGGGTCTGCATGAAACTATCCGCTGAGATACGTCGTCGCTTCTCGCGTTCCTTGCGCTTGATCTTATTAATTTCGCATACCAGCCGAATGAACAGAAAGTCCGTATATCGTTTTTTGATTTCAAGACGGCTCAGTGTTTCACTGTTTTCATATATATTTTGACCGCACAGTTGATACAGCAACAATGACATCCCAAAGAAGAACATAAACGCACAGGCAGACACAATAAACATATCTTCATAGAGATCGTACAGTTCTAGAACGGCTTCAAAGTGTTCACTGGGTGTGACATTATGCATGTGCAAGTGTAGATGAAAGAATGCCGTCACCGTTGCTGTCAGTGAGCTGAGTACAATGCAGGTCAATGAGTTATTATAGATGAGACGATGAAAACCACTAAAAAAGCCAAAAATTGTATACATTTTTTTTATCTTATTTTCACGGGTGAAATTTTATATAGTTTTTTAGATTTATACATTCGCGTCAACATGTTATTTAATTGTTTGCTTCGTTTTCAATAAGAATTTGTCAAGAGAGATATTTTGCCTCGATAAATATTTATCGAAATGCATTAATCAAGATGCCCGCACCAGACGCAAACGCACACAGAGAGCGTACCACAAAAACAACTTCTTAATGAGCCGGAAATGTTGCGCACGCACAAATTCTTAATTACATTTTCCCAGTAGAAGAAACTGCATTTCGTACAATCTGTGCGAAAAATCATGATTGATATCCGCAGCACGCGCGCGCGCTTACTCGTCATTTAATATTAAATGTATACTGATGTGCGTGTGCGCGCGTTTAAGAATTCCGCGCACTCATACAGACACACACACACACTCTGGTTTGCGCGATTTCACGAGTACACACCCGTAATATTCTGTAGTGTCTTAAGCCTTAAGATGATAAAAGCCTGCGTATCTGTTTACGAACGCACGTTAGGTCGCGTCATGTCTTCGTCGCCGCCTGCCTGCACTCATCAAGCACGTTAAAATTCCTAATTTTTATGAGCACGACGAACTCGATTATTAGTGACAAAACTGTATCGAATTTTATATTTATTCAATTACCAATGTTGATTGGATTGATTGATTTAATTGTCCGGTCGCGGTTTTAATCGTTTTTATTGGATTTATCATTAACGGAGTTGACATTGATTTCTTGATGCGCGTGCACGCTAAGAATTCCTAATGAGGAGTTTGCTTGTGCTTGCGTTTTATAGCGTTTGTTCGTGGTTTTTGCACCCGGAGCGACCGATTGCGATTCTCAGATTGTGTTCTAATGAATGGGAACGACGTGGACGTGTTATATTTATACGTACGTGTGTGAGCGTGTGTTTGTGCGTTTGTCTGTACACAGAGAGTTACTGACATATTGAGTTTTATGCAGACATTTTTCATTTTGGGATTCAGTTAGTCCTAATTAATTGAGTGAAATGTCAATGGGTTTAATATTTTTTTTTGTTTCGAAATGACGTGTGTGCTGGCAAACTGTTTATCACGCGACATATGGACACAATTTCGATGAACGGTGATTATAAAAATAAGTTGAGCTCTTATGAGTCTGTTTTGAAATGGTAGGATGCATTAATTAGCGAAATGTTTACAGGAACAAGGTGATATTTTTTTTGTCGAAGCAATAATAAACGTCAAGAGGTGCAGCTTTTAAAATTGTGTTTTAGTTTTTATTCAGAATTCGCACTTCTTTTTTAATCCTGGTACTGCTTACAAATTAGAAATTAGAATAGACACGCTGGTAACTGTAAATGATTTTTAGTTTATACTCAGTGGGTCTCAACATTCTAATACACCTCGGTAAATTGTAATCTTTAACGGTAAATCTAACATATATTCCTTTGCTGGTCTACACCTTTGCGCCATCAATTTCTCTGTTCGTTTTCTGGAACAATTTCGTACGTCGAGTTATTGTTGGCAGGAATTCTCGTATCCATCCTTTCCAAAAAATACCAGTAAGTGTTTATGCTGTTCGCCACTTTTTTGTGGTTGGTGAAGGAACTCAGGTCCAGCAAACCAGCATACATCAAGGTAAAATCAATTAAAACCCACAAGTCTCGAAGTTTGAAACGCAACTCTAAAAACACATAATTCTTGAGAGAAAAAACATACGCATTGAGATTCACAAATATTGAGTTTCAGTTATTCTTAAAACTCATAATTCATAAAACCCAATATTCTTTAAAAACACCATACATCTTAAGACTAAAAAAATAGATTTAAGGCGTAAATCTTTAAACTCATAATTCATAAAACATAACTCTTGATAAAAAAAAACGTAATTCGTGAAAAAATACATAATTCTTGAAATTTAACACGTAACTCTTAAAACCCATTATTGACATACTATACAAAACCCATAAAACTGGAAAAAAAATCTCAAATCTCTTTGTCGTCTACGCAACGGATTCTTCTCTTTCAACGCCCATATCTCAGTCAATTTTATTCGAATCGACTTGAAATTTGAAGGTACTATTATCAAATAGTTATTCCTAAAAATATGCAACAAACAAAAATATGAAAATTCAAAGTTATAAGTGGGAATAACCCCTTAAATAGCATACATCTAGGTAAAAGCACAAAGATTTTACTCCCAAAACCGATAAATCTTGAAAAAAAATCTTGAGACTCAAAAAACTTGAGTTTCAACACGTAATTCTTAAAATTCAAAATTCATAAAACCCATAATTCTTAAAAAAAGGTTCTTGAAAAACACACATAACTCCTTAATACCCTGTGGAAACATACGCCTTGAGACTCAAAAATCTTGAGTTTCAACATGTAACTCGAAAATTCTTGAAAAACCCCATGCAATCTTGAGACTTACTTTAAATTTATAATTAAAAAAACCCATAACTCTTAAAAAACGTAATTCTTGAAAAAACAGAATTAAACCCATAATTCTTGAAAAACCCCATACATCTTGAGACTTTAAATTCAACACGTATTTCTTTAAACTTATAATTTATAAAACCCATAACTCTTAAAAAATTAATTTTTGAATAAAAAACAGAATTATTAAAAAAACCAACAATTCGTGCCGCATTTTATGGTAATCGTACTGCAAATTTTGAAAGTTGAATAGATTGCCCCTGATCATGTATTCGGAAAGCTTATTTTACTAAATGTCTAAACAACGGTTTTCTATTTATCTTGCGCACAGTCAAGAGAATGCCTAATAAGATTAAAACTCTGAATTGCGTCAGGTTGTGAAGGTAGATGGAAATTTCGGAAACAAATTACTGAAGCAAGATGTACAATAAGATGGACAACAAAGTTGAAAAGTATATACGGCAGAAGAATATGTCGATTTATAAATTAATCATACATATCAAAACCACAGCAAGTAAGCCTTTTTTAAGAAAATGCATTTTCAATATCTGGTTTTAAAATCATATTTTTCAAGACGACCCGTGAGATCTACTAATCTATCATATTCAAATATTTGTATTTAATGCGATGAAAAAAAAAAAAAAAAATTCAATTTAAGAAATAAAAGCGTTTCGATAAAAAAATACAGGTATTTTTGAGCTTTTGATACATTCAGACACTCTTTGGAAAATTTACAAAATTAAATTTGTTTCAGCTCTTACAAACGAACGACAAAATTCATGAAATATCTACTATAATATCTCATTATTTTTACCGTATTTGATAATTATTTGACAGTACCTACTTTCTATACAAAATACAAGTTATATTTAAATATTTTCTTTGCAGCAATTGAGATTTTCATATAACAGCACCTACGAAAGCTATAGCTGAAGAACACGTTTAATTTGCACAAATAAAATCTGCCAAGTGACTTCCTGCTCCAAACTTGGCTTAATTGCCCTACAACAAAAAAGCAATAAAACATTTTAGCGCACAAATTAAGAGCTCCCTTTCATTATACATATGGCATATTATACACACTGCATACAATAAAAACGCACACCGTCCAAATTACAAAGTCAACAATGCGAGAGCCTGTCATAAAATGATTTGCAACGACTTTTGCTTTCATTATTCAACCGCGCGTCTTGTATAATATGAGGGCGAAAGGATTTTACAAGCAATGATAAGTACCCGCATTCGACGAGTGACACCATTACAATTGGTACACGGCAGCCAGCCATCAGTCGTCAGGCAGCAGTAGGCCATGTATAAAATTTGCAGCCTATTAACATATAAGATTTTTGATTTAATACAAATTATTCAAACGACATTCTTCTGCAAGCGTCCTTCAGGTGCTACACATGATTGCTCTTCTTTCTGGACGCGTGCCGTGCGCGCCAAACATCCGTTAAACTCGATAATGATTTTACGATACGAATCTAAATAATTTTTTATACATATGAAATTATTTCCATATTATGAGGAAGATTTTAATTATAGCGATGCGATGTACAACCGAGAGAGAAAGAAAAAAAACATCTGCAAGCGTTTATATTGATGGCCCGGTGTGTTTTTCGGAATGTTTTTTTTTTGTTTTGTTTTTGGAAAGATCACCTTTATACACGAGAGCGCGCACGTGTACGAGTACTATAGAATTTGGCACTTGTATCTGTTGGTTTGGCCCTTCACCGCGATTTGATTCCGCCAGTTTTTGCTATAAAATTCTCAATGATTTTGATTACCATTTATTATTACATACCTGAATATCAATAGGTACACTATTGGCGACAAAAAAAGCACGTAGAACTGAAATTTTGTGAAAAAATGCCCGAAGGGACACACGGGGGCGTATACTCTTTCGATCTTTCGATTTATTGCCGTGCAAAGCGATTTATTTATACACACAAAAGCAAAGTCGACGGAGCGGCAGCACTGGCTGGAGGAAAAAACGTGTATCGCAAAAACAAAGATAATGTAATGCGAGTACGCTGCGCACCACAGTGCCAGTTAAATATAAGATGAGAACTATTTTATATCGGAGAGCAAGTGCAGTGTGATCAGTTTGATTTGTCCCAGAGCACATAGTGTTTTCGTGTTTTAATTTAAATTTAACATTTCTTTTAATATTTTACATTTTATTAATTTAATCCTGTTGCTTTTTCAAATTTGCTACAAAAACATAGAATCATATAATGGACTCTTTATAGAACCTTTAGTACACAAAAAAAGATAACTGGAAGTATTTTCGAAAAATCTGCACACTGGCTCACACAAAAGCATTTCCTTTTAGTATAAATAAACTGTCTAACTATCAGCTTGTTCTATTTTCGTTTATCCGTGCACTGGGTTCTCGCGCTTTTGAACCTATACTAGCGCGTGCGTAAAGAAAATGCCCTGCCGCGACGGAACCTTACATTATTATACTATACAAACATATTTATACATATACATACAAGACTGCAACAACAGGTACTCGAGTATAATTGCATAAGACGCAATATAAAGTATTATAAAACAGTACAAGCAATGATACAGATGAGATACACGCGTGCACAGCGACCGCGCATGAGAAAGTTCACTTTTGTCGCCGCGGGGAACACCCAAACACAATGAACGGATGTCAATATGTTTGATTGTGATTGTTTTGTGATTTGCGAGTACATACACATACATTGCAATTGTGCGTTGTGAATGAAGAATATATAGTGTGAGTATGGACAGATGTGTGTGCGTGCGTATTTAGTTTAATCATTATTATTGTGAGTTAGTATACGCTATCACACAATATTATTTTGATGATATATTTTGAGAAATATTGTGTAGTATTGTAAAAGGCTCAATTTTGATCATGAAATTTATTATATGTTGTCTGTATATCGGTATATCTATGTATCGATACGAAAGAGACCAAAACTCGCAAAACAAAAGATATGACCAGACGACGAACCTGGCGAGTTCCACAAATGCATACCGCTCACAATAAAAGTAAGTTAAAATATAACTCATCATCATTATCAAAAGTCATTCGATTTGAAATGCCGAACAATTGATTCAATATTTACGCATCAAAATCGTCGGTTTTTTCTCAAAAATGTATTGATATACAAATGGCTCTAGACATTTGATGTATACAAAGGCATTTTAAAAGTTTTTGGGGAGAAATCAAAGTGCGTTCGCAAGGGAACAAAAATAGTGTATTGACATTTTGGCAGAACAATGGTGAAGTGTGAAGAATTCGTGTGCGTATATAAGATTTTTATGTTTATGCTGACGTATATCATCGAGTGATAATCGACATTTATGTGTTTGCTGTGTATACGAAGCATGCTTAAATTTACGATGTATACATTACGGGTCGAAGGGAATAAGAAATATATAATATTGAACAAAGCTTATGTGCAAAGATTTATGGTTTTTAATATATGGCATGTTAGTGTGTGTGTTACTGTGTACGTAATGCAATTTTACCTTTTGAAACAATATTTTATAATGTATATAAAGGATAACGCCTTCGTCCGAGCGCGCGCACGCAATATTCATATAAACATACAACAATATATACAAATTCTCCAATTAAAGACGAACGAAATATATATATATTTTTTCGGTACAAAGTGTTAACGTAAGCCAATTAAAGTTATTGCAATTCTCATTAAGAAAGCAATGCATATTGCGCTCGCCGCATTTGTGTAATTGATTAATTTTTTGTCTGTATATATGTGAGCACTCATTTCGGTTGCAGGCAACTCGCACTTTCAACTGCGGTGGCATGTAATTATTTTTACGATTTTAGAGATACATGCAAAAAGTGCTTAACATTAAAAATCATGTCTGCACGCTGGATTTTGAAACAATCGCATGCTCTTATAAATTATACATCTTTCGTCCACTGCGATACAAATGTATGTATAAGAAATATATTTATAACAATGCGGCCTTGCACGGAATTATTAAAGCACCGGAAAGAGAATTGCCATATATGAAGTGCGCGTAATGCATTCTGAAAATTTGTGGGCAACACTTTAAAAACATTAAATCTACACTCGATAATATCGACGTAACTGCGGTGTAATGAATTATAGTCTATATTATAGTACATCGGTCTTGCGTCCATATATCCTTTAAATAATTCCTTCAGAGAACGTCTTTAAGTTATGTTATTTATACAAACAACGACCGCTGAGTATAAACGAGCGTATGTATTTTGTGTATGATGGTATCCCGTGTGCCATTACCTATACCAAAAACCTATAATTACCGATCGCTATTTTTTGTGTATTCCTTTTGCTCTAGATATTGTGGCGCACGCCGAATTTATTTAATATTTTTTATTTTATTTATTTATTACTTTATATAAACCATTATGCACTTTACTATATAACTATAATATACAACACATTTTATCGAACTTATCTGAAAAATTGTGTTCTGTATATTATATCGTTAACCCGAAAGATTAATGGCAAAATATGAGGTACTAACGTATTTGCTTGTGTGCGTAATGATGTGTAATCGGGCCACTTCGAGCGATATTATATATATATATATGTTCCAGTGATTGGCTTCTTGGCAGGTTAGACGCGGCACTTTGGCAAATATGATTAGGTTCATTATTTTTTAAGATTTACACATCTATATATTAGCGCTATAATCTACATTGCTTTTTCATATGGTGATTTTAATGTAAGTAATTTAAAACGAAGTGTTTTTGTTTTGTTAAATATATATAAGAAAATTTTTAAATTTATAGAGTTTTATTTAACATCCTTAAAAATATTAATCGAATTGAGAAGAAATGAGAACCTTGTAAATGCGATCATAAGCATAATATTTTCATTTTAAAACTGCAGTATTCTAACAGCAAGTGTACAGTTAGTTAACTTGGTATAACAAGCCACAGCTTTGTCTGTAGGGCCACCACTAAAACCTTGTGCTGTAATGTGCTGTGCAATCTGGATGCTACTACTAGTGCTGTACGGAATGGTTAAATTTTCATTAAATGAAATTTGAATTTACAATTTCCCATATGTTACTTATTTTAGCAAATTTGTCACGAGCTCGAGCTCACTTCGAGATTCCAGAAGACCTTATCAGAGAGTCCTTTTCTGTTTATGCCTGGAGTCTCAACATGCTTGCTGGCCAGTAATGGAACTTAATGAATACATAATCGTCCTCACTATCCTAATCTGAGTATTAGTCGTCGTCATCCGTCACCGGCTTCATCATCACTTTCGGATCTCCTCATCCGTCAATGAACGTCAACCAGTATTCATTGCAACATATTCAAAATAAAACGATGATTGCAAAACTCACCAACAAATAGCCAGTTTCAAAATACACAACTGAACACTACAAGAGAAGAACTAATTATGTGAAGAGCGTGCACTGTGCATATGACTGCTGCTATTTTTTTTACTTTTTTTTCTAGAATAAAAATTGTTTTTTCCTTTTTTTTTCTAGAAAAAACTTTGTTTTTGACTTTTTTTCTAGAAAAAAATGTTGTTTTTGACTTTTTTTCTAGAAAAAAATGTTGTTTTTGACATTTTTTTGAAAAAAATGTTGTTTTTGATTTTTTTTCTAGAAAAAAATTTTGTTTTTGACTTTTTTTCTAGAAAA
>JANSTU010003824.1:0-17991 GCA_027564075.1 Bolitophila hybrida
CGAGTGAAAGAGCGCAGCACAACCATATATATAATAACATATATATATATATATATAAATATATATAAACCGAAAAGTAATCGCAAAATGAATAGATATTTCCTGTACAATAACAATACACACACACACACACACACTCGAATATTTGCTGTGATTCAATAATGTCAAATTTTTTTTGTTTCCGATATTTTGTTATTGCGAATATAAAAAATTGCAATTCAACGCAAATAGATATTTTTAAAAAACATAGAAATGGGTTGAAAGCTTTCGGGTACATAATTTAGAAATGTCTGACCGTTAAAATTAAAATTGCATGTGTATAATATATTTGCTAAATTAAGTACACTTCAATTCTTTTTAATGTGTTCCACATTGTGCATAATAAAGTTGAAGTGACAAAACACACATGTTCTCCACGATTGGCGAGCAAAATAGCAACAACATCAACAAAAACCACCAGTTCGCTCCAAACGCCGACACCAATAAATATTTTGCGCACACTAACACACGCGTCTGGTAAATTGTTATATACGAGGGAAAAATATTAGCACCATACTCGGCAAACATAACTTAATACACATATACGTATTCTGTATGCAAGCCCAGCAGCCACCGCCACAGCCGTACCACCGCCACCGAGCTGTCGAACGACCTCCCGACATAAAATCGAAAATGTTCCTTCAAGTCATGCAGTTTATGTGTGAGCATGTATATGTGTGTTGCTATAGCACATTCATTCAAAGTCATTCGAAGCTCAAACGCTTAATTTAATATGGCTCCACGTAAAATCTGCTATGCGCTTGCATTCGCCGCACAACCAGCCAGCCACACGGAAATCCTTGGAAGAGTCGTAAATGCTGGACGATATATTGCAGTGCGCTGATGGTGTTCCACAAATGACGTGTGTGTGTGTGTGTGCAAATGGATTGAAATATTTTAATATTGGATAATTTTTTCGAAAATACTTTATTATAAAAAGCGATTTCTGAAACGTTTTTTTTTATTTATTTATTTATTTTACTGTGTAATAATACTCGTATATTATATATGCACGTTTTGTATGCGTATATCTAATATTGTTTATATTAAATATGAGTTAATGTTATGTATTAAAAAAAGACAAATTCTTTCTTATTGCTTCTCGTTTAAAAAAAAAAAAAAAAATCGATTTTTTGTTTTTAGCAAGATTACCTATTAAAAAATAAAAATATTGCTTAGACTTTGTTTACTATATATAATAGTATATATTTTTATTTTGGTTTTAGTTTTAGTTCTTTTTTTGAAAATGGTATTTTTATTTATCAAAATTACACCAATAATTATAAAAAAAACCTTTAGGCGTTTAATATTGTTTTTATTAAACAATATAATATCACAATAATTTAATTTTTGTGTGTTTTTTTTTAAATGGTATTTTTTTATTCTGACCGTGGTCTTCAAGATCCTGGCAAAGGTTATCTTAGCGAGGGTACAGTTCCATATCGAAAGAACCCAACAAGCACGGTTCCGAACAGGGTTCCCAACATCAACTACATAAATACCTTAAGGATCGTTATGGAACAATAAACAGAGTTCAGATCCCCGGTGTACGCAATGTTCGTCGACTTCGAAAAAGCTTTCGACAGCGTCGACAGAACAGCGATTTGGCACGCACTGCAACGTTGAAGCGTACTTACCAACATCATGTCTTTCATAATGGCCAGCTCTAAGACATATTTGTAGTGAATAGTGTAGTTCGACAAGGATGACTTCTCTCGCCACTGCTTTTTATCGAACGCCCAAAGTAACATTTCCATGAACCATAAAACCGAACGGCTGTGTGCGGAAACTCTTAATCTTTTATAATTAACCCTAATTAACTTACATTTTTTTAACCATCTTACCCCTCCCCTCTTTACACACAAATACAAAAATAACGTGACAAACCAAGCGTTGAGCATATGTCGAAGAAAAACTAAATTACTTTAAAGTTTATTTAGGGTGCTTTCAATGTGACTTTATGTAAATTAAAAAAGACTTTCGATAATTAAAGATATTTATAAATACTTCAGATAATTTAGTTGAAAATTAAAAATAACTTTGGGAGTTCCAGTGGACCTTCATATTACTTCGAGTGACATCTTAATTGACTTTACTAAAATTACGTACTTTAATTCCACACAATTTTCAAATCCTCGTGTAAAATATTTTTTTAATTAAATGAAAGCTGCAAGATTTAAAGAAGGTATTTATTCGGTTATGAGAACTTAATTTAATTTAAACGTTCTACGTGTAAATTTGAAAAAAAATAGTTTTTAAAAAAAATATCAAAGGCCACATTTACATTTTGTGATCAGGAACGCGACGACATTCTGTTTGAAAAATATTCATGATAATTACTTTCTTGTGGTTCTTATAATACTTCAGATTCTAAAATGTTTCTGTTGATCTATGCTTCGTCACCTAGTTCCTTGTGCCACGGAAGAGCATGGGACGTCTTTTAGCCCTCACAGATTGGTTGACCGGATAGCACAGTGGATAGCGTACAAAAGGATCCAGATTAAAATACGAGTAATTAATGTGATTTAAGATTTATTTATAAAAAAATATGCCTTCAAGTTTTTTTTTATAAAATTTTAATTAAATTGAGAAATTGAAAAAAAAAACTGAAATATAATCTTTTACACATTTGTCTAACGTCGTTTTGGTGCTTCGATAAGGCATTGGACAGGCACTAAGAATCACCTGATTCTATTTGACTTGCAAGAAGCAAGACGCCAAACCTATTGTGAAGCAATAAGACGGAGGGGTATAGTTACTCGATATGGCCTTTTGGAAGTCCAATTCTTCTCTGGGACTGCTTATCCTGCAGTTACCAAATACACAAAATAGAGATTACATAAAGCCCGAATTGCGGTAGTTGCGAAACCTCCATTTACTTCTATGCGTAGTAATTTTCGAGGAACGAGGTTTCGATATTGCTTATAAGGAACTTGTGAATGCAGATTTTATTTTTTAAAAGTAGCCTCGCAAAAACATCTAAAATGCAAAGTCAAAAAGACTGTATGAATAGTATTGTTAATATCTTGTTCGATTAACTACTCTAGTCAAGAGTTTTAGTAAAATTGGATCCATCTTGTAACCTATCCGCCGGTTCTGACATATCCGCGTGTTTTCCCCCTTAAAATCAGAATCTCATCATTATCGGTAAAACCGGAAAAAAACAAAATCGCGCATTTTGCGATTGCGTTATTTTGTATATCCCAGATTTTGCAGAGTCAGTAAAAAGTACCTGTTTATTTTTAGTAATTACAAATTTATAAAAGTAAAAAGTTATTTTTAGTTGTGTATCCATTAAAAATGTAAAATGTAAATGTAAGAATATAAACATTGGCTAAATTGCACTTTATGGGGAGCACTACTGCGTTTTTGGAGGGGGCTTTCAGTTTCTATGAAACATTTTTATTTGAAGTTTTTTATGAAAAATAGTTCATCATTTCATTTTACACTATCTCTCCAAAAAGGAGTTATAAAAATGGTCAAAAAATGTTGGTACTCTAAAAAAATACAAAATATTCGAATTTCCTCCTTGGTCAATTTGTAGTAAAAAATTGCACTTTATAGGACGAACAAAAGGTTAAAATTGCCTCAATGATCAATTTTTAGTACTACGTTTTTGGGGATAAAACACCTAAAACACTTTTAAGGGACTTTAAAGTTTGTATGAAACATTTTTATATATTTTAGCCCCAAAATTGTTTTTTTCGTCCCATAAAGTGCAATTTTGCCAAAACTTTGTATAAAGTTGCTATAAATTACACTCTCACTCTCACCAACAACATTTGAATTCTATGAATCAAGAAAACACAAAATCTACATATATAAAAAATTGTATTGTTTTAAGTGTTACATACTTATGAACGTCACGCGAGACGTGTGAATGAGGAACAAACACAAAATTAACTAAATATAAATAACATACTTATAAAAAAAATAGTTATGTAGGTATATATATATTATATTTTATAGTAAATCAAATATTGATTTTGAATGTTCAAACAGGAAACTTTGCTTTAAACAAAATTTATGATTTGCAGGACGTGCGTCGGCCGTCTTATATAATATAGTGTAATACAAACGGATGGATGGTTCTGGAGTGACCGTTTAAGCTAATAATATACGACAATAAATATGTAATTGTTTGTTCCTGTGTGTTTCGTCAGTGTTATTATACAAACGACCGAAGTACGCACCTACAAATACAACATAAACAGCACTCTGTGTATCGTCTTATAATGACTTGAGCAAACAGGATTTGGTTATATGGTCATTGTTTGTATTGTATATACGAGTAAGTATGTGTTTTGTTGTTTTTTTGTGATTTTGTGTGAATGTGCCTGTGTTTGACTATAATACGTATACAATAAGTCGATGCTGTTATAATGATATTATATAGGTATTCAAGAGCAGATCTGAATTAGGATGCATCTCTATTTAAAAAAATATAATTTAATGAGAATACAATATCTTCAAAACAGGTTAATATATAACTTCAAAGAACAAAAGTTAGTCATACAACGTTTATTTCAAAATAGAAACATGAAAAAGGATTGTTTGTAGATTGTTCTCTAATTTTCCTACAAGTTAGAGCAAAGACACATAGATAACAATACGTTTTATCTAAAATAATAATAATAATCTAAAGATGTACGTACATGGAAAAAATCCATAACAAAGACATTTTGAGAGACTATCATTTATTGTTGCTGATAGGTTCGTTGACATGGATGACCATGTTCAAAACATTGTACCTAAAATAAGTGTTTTATTTTTAAAAGAAACTTCGAAAACAAGCGGGAATGTTTAGCCGAATTCTTCTTTACATTTTCCTTTTAAAGACCTCTTCTTTGCCGAATATTTATTGTAATCTGTTCGGGTCTTTGCGCATTTTATATTTGATTTGTCTTATTTAATATTCTGTGATTACTTATAGGACTTTGCGGTATAAATTGTGTTTTTTTACAGATAATCGTTTGAACTAATATATACATATCTGTCTTAATCAGTTATTTATTTAATACTACAAACTGCGATGTCGTCGCAATCTGAAACCCGACAAGAATCCGCAGAGGACAATAATGATTTCGATAGTAATTCAAATGTTGTTGAAAATCACAAAAACATGGAATCTATCTACACATTTCCATCTAATCGTGGTGGTAATCAACTTTGGATACATGTTTAACTCAAATAAAACTGTAGGAGATAAAGTGGGATTCATTCTTCGGAAACGATCAAAAGAGAGGAGCTTTGCAACTCAAAAGCAATTACGTCTGAGTCTAACGGTAAGCTGACTCTACTAAGCATTCATCCTGGAGCTAGATTAAGGTAGCTAATTAATTAGAGTTAATGTGTAAAAGTGTCTTTTTTGTAATTCAACACAAAGTAAATTTTATTTGAAGAATTATTGTACAAACATTTATTTAAATAAACTGTTACAGTAATTCTTCAAATACTATTTACTTTGTGTTGAATTACAAAAAATGAACATCAAAAAAACAAAAAAAAATAGATTTTGATAGATTATCAAAATATGAGTCTATACTATACAAACCCATAAATCGATATGGTCGTTCGGACCTACTTTGTATGTAAATTAAAGTGGTTGACATTAAGTTTTAAACATATGCTCATTTGTCTGCTAATTACTTAAACACATACCGAATAAAAACATTGTATGTTTACAATTATAATACACATACGATACAAAGTAGTTCAAATGTTTGTTTTGTTTATATGTTATGTTTACAATCGTGCTAATGTATATGTATATCAACATAAACAGTCGACATAAAAGAATCTCGGTATTTTGTTGGTGTAACTATACGGTCGCACGCTTATTAATTATGTTGATCTGCGCGCCACGTCAGTCTCTTATAAACAAACACTTAATTACTTGTGTGTTATTATTGTCAAAGAAATGCACTTTTTATTATATACAAAGATAGCTTGCTTTAATTTGGTATGTTTCAATTTGTAGAGACCAAACCAAATGTTTGTCGATGTAAATATTTGCAAAACCTAAATGTATCACTTGTTTATAGATTTAATTTTTCAACCATAGAACAACGAAAATATAAAATATAAAATCAATGAAGCAGTGGCAAAAAGAGCTTAAGACATAAGACACGAATGAATGATGCGACAGATTACGAAGTCCATGAATTATTTATTATGAATCTATTGATATGTACATACAAATTATTACAAAAAATGAATGTAAATTATAATTTTTTTTACTATTTATTATTGGGTGTAAGGATCCAATTAAAACGTAAAGGTTATCAAAATAATAAATAAATAAATTTGCTTGAAATAAGTATATCGAAAGTCGAGGAAAATCTAAAAGGTTTAATAATCTGACTATATAGGAGAGGGAATGAGAAACTGTATCAAAGGACTTTTAGAAATCCAGAAGACAGACAGACACTATATTACAATTCCGTATAGTAGGAAGAAAGATACAAAATTATGATAGTAACATATTAAAGGTAAAGACTTGGCGCGCACAGAGGAAATATTTCGGGCTCCGCCATTCATCTTTCCTTTATTCTCAAGGGTTGGGATTAAGTAAAGAAATGAAACAATACGTTCTTATTTTTACTCTCCCCAAAACTATACGGCTGTTTGCATCATCTCTTTAACTTCAATAATTGGTTTTCACCCGTGGTCCTCTAGAAGACACAAATATGTCTAGAAGACCCAAATATGTCTAGAAGACACAAATATTTTATTTTTTTAAAATTAAACGGGATTTTGGTTCAAATAGGAGATTTTAAAACACCGAATTTTGGGCACGAGAGTAAGTAATTCACGTTTTTTGTCAAGTCGTCAAAAACGATTTACATAATTTTCATAATAACATGTCCTTTTCAATCCGAAATAAGGTCCTTGGAGATTATGTCGGTTTCGCAATTATTCAGAATGTAAGTTTTTGTCTTTTTAAATTACACATAATATCCACAATTTCATGTCATGTCAGTTATGTTGGCATCGAAACATTGACACATTATTATTTGTCTGTTCAAGGTACATAATTTAATAAGAGCTAAAGAGAATACGGTTCCAATTCCGTAACCTGTTGAGTATACGTTTGTTTATTAAAAATGGGTCTTATTACACTCATCCTGGTAACAGGAACAACCATAGAGAAGCCTTCGAGAGATACTGGAAGAGTTTTCTTGTCTGTCGAACAATCCTATCACCATTTAAGTCTTTCACAGAATCATTGTTGTCGCTATCCGTCTATAATTTTATAAAAATAATGAAAATAATACATTATCGTTTATTTTTTTCTTTCGGGGTTTATTGGAACAGAATAGAACAATTAAACAAAAATATAAATTTACTATGTAATAATTTATTAGATTTGACTTTGCCATCAAGTATACTAGAAACTTTTCCACGAAATATTTATATTCACATATATTTATTTTAAAATTGAGGGTAAAAAAGCACTATTTGGAGCTATCTTTGAATGTCAAATTATTGAATTATTTAATAGATTTTTTAAATTTTTAATTTATGGAGAGAAAAAAGCCTAATTGTAAGAATGAAAAAAATCTTCGCAGATCTCAGTATAGGCAAATGTGTTTTTTTACATTTATTTATATTCAAAAAAATTATAAAAAAAAAAAGTTTTATACTAAATATTTTATCAAAAGTCGATTGCAATTTTAATTATAATAATTTAATTCACCAATCATTAAAATAATGTCGACTATATATACGAATAGTCATGTTTAAGAGACAATACGAGCAGTATAAAAATAATAATTAATTATTTTGAATTTATTGCCGTTATTTTTTTTAATCTTGTAAGGGAGTTCGTCCAGCAATTATATCCTGGGGATCATAATCACTATTTTTAAAAATAATTACTAAATGCCTTACAACAAATATAAAGCACCAAACTGACAACTATGGAAACTGTTGCAAAAGTTTATTGATTAAAATTTAGATTTCGCCACTTATATATTTAGAACCACCTTTAAGGCTAATATGGTAATAAAAGTATAATTGGTACACAATTATCATAAAATGTCATTTAAGTATAGTAATATTTTCATTGTCTCCATCAACACAATAATTGGTAAGTATAAAGACCATAGTTAATTGTTAATGTAATTCTAAATTTTAATAATATTTAAATATAAAAAAACAAATAATTTTTTTTTATAGTCGTTTTCGTCTCAGCTCTATACGCAAGAGCGAGTCCTTAAATACGGCCTTAACTTTAGAAAAACTTTAATAAATTTAGAAAAGACTAAAACTACTCAAAATATAGATCAATTGTTTGTCCAAACTATTTTCCTTTAAATAATCAAATAATAATTTTTTTACCCCTGTCCCCATATATATATATATAAAAAATATAAAAGAAATCAAACTTTGACCTCTATTCCCGTATGAGTTGTCATATAAGTAGGCACAACTCAGTTCATAGAAGGAATTATTAATAATCCAAAAAAATTCTCAATCATTTTAAGTATACATTAATTATTATTCTACTATAAACAATTAAATAACAATTACGGGTCAAATACAGAAAATTAATGAGTTATGATGAGTTTTTGAAAAAATAGTCAAAAATAATAATTAATAATAATTTATTATTAAGAATTAATAGTTTAATTAATAATTTACAACAAAATCATTAAACTACATTTATTAAAAACCCTCTATACATTGTCATGCAAAACCCACACTTTTGTATAATTTCTTCCCTTTCATCGTTTCTTTCTATTATAGCTTTCAAAATGTGCGGCACTCTCCTGAACCCCGTCTAAATTATATGCACATTCAATGAAATCGTTACATCTGAACAGAAGAGAAAGATTATCTTTTTTATTTGACAGTAAGAAGTCTTTAAATGAGACATTCACTGTTATCATTACTTCTATTCAGATCCAAATCAAAATGCACATATAATATACCTCCATACATCTCTTTCATTAACTCAGATGGTGTGGTTCCACAGTATACAATGGCACAATAGAGCATAACATATAATATCTAGGTATATAAAAGAGACTCTTCAATCTTCAGACACAGGCCAAAAAAAAAAACGAATCGAAGAAAAGCTTAGTGTCAATACAAATCATTTGAACACACATAGTGTGAAATGAACACTCACACATATAAAAACTCAGACTCACTTTTGTGCGTGCAACTTGCATTGATAGAGTATTAAAATAAAATATATTATTTTGCAGCGTGTTTAAGTCAAGACATTAGTAAATCTATAGACGCACACGTGTGAACGACGCCAAGTGCTCATTGACCAACATAAACACACATATTATATACATAAACATACATTCACACAAATATAAATATACCATTCAGTTTCAGGTATACTATTTATATACAATACATATATATACACAGAACGAAAAAAAACGCATAAAATCGAAACATGCATGTAAAAGTGCGCACGCTTATCTCACAAGGAAGGTACTTAAAGGCTCTTTTCTTAACTTGTTTAAATAAAAGATATGCGCACATGATTGCATCCAATAAATTGAAACTGACAGCTGCTTGACCACCCGCAACTCGAATATATACAATTATAAATATATATATATATATATATATATATCCCTCTACATATGGTCTCTTCGCATTGCGTTTGCATTACACGTTTTGTCATAATAAGCGTTGAGTGTTGAGATTGTTTAATGTCCACATAAGTAGTATATAATATAGTATGTGTGTACAGACGATATAACGTACACCTACTTCATTATTATATATATATATATATTTATATGGATTTGTATTATATGAGTAGCTTATATTCATGCTTCATGTGACCGGGCATCCCACGACGTGTGAACGTCGCTTCCGTGTGCGGTCTTCCGACGAATCTTTGCTTATAATTGGGAAATTATTATGTCCTTCTTTTATGATGGCAGAGGCTCTTTTTGATATATACCTTAATCGTGACAAAATCGTGCCATGATCTTTAAGCAAAATATTATGTATTTGTCAGATTTTCACACTGAATTTTTAATCTTGATGAGGAATGATATATAATATAAGAATTTGAATGTATGCAAATTATTATTTAAATTTAAAAATAAACATAAACAGAATTATCGTCATTTTACGACGACTTGAGTTGCATCAATAGTTTTGCTCCTTCGATTGAATGTGACTTCATGTAAAATTTTAAGTACATGACATATATTACCAGCTGTGCAATATTGCAACCGTTTCTATTGACGGTTTAGGTTCTATTTTATCCAAGAACCATATACCAACTAGTAACCACACAAAACTGAATTTTTTTTCTGGCATAAATAATTACTGATTTTATCTGGTATATATTTTCCCTCACAAACCACTGTGATGTCAGCAAATAAACTCCAACAATAATGACCTTAACGTAGTCGTGTGAACTTGTAATTGTTAACGAATCTCATTTATCGACACGCGCAAGGAAACGGATGATAAACATGTGTGAAAAAAACACAAAACATATAAAAAATTAATTAAAAAAAACATCGAATTTGTCTAATTTATAAATTGCATCAGCATTTTTCCAATAGTAGCATTTATAAAAAATAAGTTACTATCAGAAACTATCACTTGCCACAGGCCGGTGTCAGGTGTTGGTCCGAATACAAAAAAAAAACATAAAAATGTGAAAATTAAAATAAAAGTGGTGGTGGACCGTCCACATCCTTCCACTTTAGTATATATCACGGCATCAGTTGTAGTATTCACACAATAAAAAAGTGTCTGGCTCGGTTTCTGGAACTTGCCAACACACAGAGTTTGAGGGTGGTATAGGTGGGTTTGAGGAACTTAAAAAGGACATTGATAATTTTGAGGAAGAATTTAATTTTAATATGTCGTTTGACGAGTATGTAATTTCAACGTCGACATAATCCAAGATACACAATTTGCCGAACTTTCTGCCTAATACAACATATACCCTTAAAAAAGTACCAAATCTGCACAGTAAAAAAAACTAAATTCACTGCATCCACAATAAGATTTAATGATAAAGGGTTGGAGAAACAAATTGAGATGAAGCAATCATTTTAATTTTAAAATGAACAGGTGGCTTTATTAAAGACTCAACTGGCTGTGACAAAGAAACGAATTCTTTATTAAATAACATTGTTTCTGGTTTCTGTGACGTGTTTCACAAGGGTTGTTTTCTCTAAACATTTCTCTTCAAATTATTTTTGCATTAGACCTTCTATTCACCCACATCTGCAGAGCCATCTGCAAATCCTCTCGTTCTTGCCTTTTTTCTGCAGTCGGGTTTGCAATTAGTCTTTATAAGGTTGTAGATTTGTCTTCAATATTCCTTCATTTCGTCTGTGATTGCAAAAGATTTGCAGATAGTAGTTAATTTCTAGATCGGAGGCTATTAAATATGGTTGGTGTGTTGTAGTTTATTTTAATGTCATATGTAAATGATGGGTAGAGTACTACGACCCACTATCCGCCATTCCCAACGGTTATTGCCAATTGGGTTGGGTATTCTGCAATCGCTCTAACGAACTGCAGCAATGTTTTTTTTAAAACAAAATATGAGTATAAAAAAAATAAAAAATGGGTCATTTTACATCACTAAACCTTAGTATATAAACATTTTCTTAAAAAATTAAAGTGACTTACTAATTTGTCGATGTTGAATATACTTGCTTTTATTTATAGATTTTATTTTGGAACAATGTTGCCAGTTACCCTTAAAAAAGAAACATCGTATTTCCATCAACAATGCCTTCTGATAATGTTTCTTGATCATATTTAAATTTATTTTCTGCATTTTTCGAAAATAAATATAAAAACTACTGATGCTCATTAAGTTATTACCAATCCCACTGTCTTAATACGTGTGTATGCGTGGGTAATACGGTTGGTTATATTGTTTTTTTAGAGTTTACAATAAAGACATTTCTTATTGTTAATCATCGCTTGACGTCAATAAAGTTATAAGTCCAGACAGTATTCACATTCTAATATTAACAAAAAAAATAACTTTTAAGTTATTATATAACGAGTCGCTACAAAGTTGAAAATTGTAGTTGCAGAGACATTACATACTTACATTATCGAATCTTTTAAGGCTATATATAAAACAAACAGAAAGCTGCATTCAATTTTCTGCTAGAGCATAGCTTCTAGAGCATTATAAAAAAATTTAAGATTATTATTCGCATGAAATATACCTTCAGAAAAACTAGGTACTGGACCTCTTATTCGTAATTGTTGATCCTTAGACTTACAGCAAAGGTTTCAAAGTTAAAGTGATACAAACATAATTAATGCTGAGGTTTATCGCGAGCTAGCTAAACGTCGTTCGTTGAAACAATCGCTCAGGCTTGTGACGATAGTGACTGAATCCACAGAGTTTTTTGGAACTCGCCCGTAATCTCAGTTCTACCTAAACGATTGATTACGTTTAAAAGCTCTGGTGGTTTCTGTCAACCATTGACATTTAAAATAAAAGTTTTCGCATTGCTCGGAATCTGAGAATCTGGCAATTATTGAAAGCTTTAAGTTCTCGAAACGAATGATTTTATTGAAATTGTAAACTTCTAAACGTCTTACGCGATTGAAAACTGTGCCTCAATCTGGTCAAATCAAATTTCTGGACTGTTGGACCAGAATGGTGGAACTTCGACACTCAATCGCTGGATTTTTGTAGACCATTTTTCATTGGATGGTCCTGGCTTGTTTCCAGATTACGAATCTGTAACCTTGCTGTCGCTCATGATGCGTCTAGACGATTTGGAATGTCTTGGCTGAGGTTTTCACTGAGTCCTTAGACTTTTATAACTATGTTGGGTTGAAAAATAGTTTATGAAATAAAGTTCTAAAAATATTAGAAATGCAAGTGGTGTTTTTTTTATTTTTATATGAATAATATAGTAAGATAATTATGTGAAAATCGATCCGTGCAAAACGAACGGTGCCATCGATGACTCTGTTGAAGTATAAACAAAACACAAGGTTATTTAACGTTTTTTTCTCAAACATTTTTTACTGCACCGAAATTTTGCACACTCTTTATTTACTTAAATTTCGATGTAATTATGTCGAGGTTTTTTTATTGTAATGCATTTTAAAGTAAAATAAAATAACAAAAATTTCGTCTTCTAAGTGATTTAAAAAAATTGAAAAATTAATTTATTTAAATTTGTGCTTTTTTATTTCAATATTGGTGCATTTTTATTTAATATTGAATACCAAAAAATTAAAAGTAATATATTGACTTTATAGATCTTAATTAAATTTATATATATTCATTTCTGTTTAAAAATGTAAAAAAAATGAAACAAAATAGTGTGTACACATTTTGTAAATATTGTTGTTTACACCTTAATCTTCACTTAAATATGGATATCCTGTGGACCTACAAATAATTCGACCAGTGTAATTCTATCAAATTTTTTATTTACACATAAACTTTTAAAACAAACATCCGTGATGTATAAATTATAAATTATATATGTATATATATAAAATATGTATAGAACATATTATATACGTGGGTGAACTTGCGATCGCGTACCAGCGCAGAGCGCGTGCGCCCGCTCTGTGCGCTTATGCGCACGATGACTTTTTTCCTGGGTGCCCACGCACAATTCTGCCACACCAAAAGTTTATGTGTAGTTCATCTTCGGAATGCATTACATATATAAATATATAAGTATAAATATAAATGAAAAGCGGGCTGAACACTCCTCCCACAGGTCGGCACAACATCACGATTCGCCGTTGTCGAGTAAATTACACAAAGATCCGTATATATTTGGATATTCACTGCGCGCGCCCGCGCTTGAGCTGCGTGTGTCTTCATTTGTTCTTTTATCTTTCGATCAGGAGCAGAGAGCGACTTGTGCGCCGTGTACGTATTTATGTATATTATTTTGAATATATATACATATATGTGTGTCTGTATATTGATCGATTATACCTGCAATGTGTTTAAACACATTTTATAATATATATAGTGTACTTTCATCAAAAGCTTATGGGCACGGTGCGATGGTGTTCCTGTGTATCAATATAAATATTGCAAATTCATTATTATTTTGCGAGTGCGCATTTAACTACTCTATACACTACTAATACTACCAACATTCGATGTATATACACACAAATAAATTTACAACTCATGCATACGCAATATATTTCGTTCGGTCAGGACTGGAGTGATAAATCATTTCGACGGAGCATTCATCTTAATCCATACAGACGTACATAAATCCATTTTAAAAAATAAGAAAAATACGTTTAATTGTATAAAGAACCCACCGCAGTGAAATATTGCCGATCTGATCGTATTTGGCTGAATTGTGTCTATAAAATACACTTAGTCAATATATTACTTAAGTATACGTTAAAGGCATGCGATTGAAGGCCGTTCAAAATAATGACAATTTTGCGCTGTGAGATAAATATTTGTGCAGCTCCTTTTTAACATAAAACCTACTAAACACCCATATTTAAAGGATTTAAATTTTTCCAAATAATAATTGAGCTATTCTTAGAAAAGTTGAGGGCAATAATAATTTTTTGGCAGATTACGATTTCAACATGCGTATCTGCTGCAAAAGCCGATACACACATTGCATATAAACGTTGCAATCGACATGATATCCCTATTATTACATCATTATAGCTACCCTTAAAAGATGTATATATATATCCCATATCACACACACGGAAACAAAAATATTCACTGTTTAAACTTTACATTTTAATCCTACCGAAAAACGCCTCTTTCAAAATGGAAAAAAAAATAAATAAATATGAAAGCGGTGGCCTCACAAAACAACAACTGTATCAAAATGATTTACATTGTTCATTACTGGCTCATACATACTATATATTATATATATATATATATATATAGTTCGTGTTTTAAGACCAGGTACGATGTTCATTTGATGATGTGTAGAAAAGCGTAAAATCTTTTTTCCGCCTAACATCTGCCGCTAAACGTGATGCAGTATTATGAAATTAAAAACTCGTATATCACGCACAAGGGTTTTTGTAGTGGCTCAAACTTACATAATAATAATAATAATAGATATATATAGATTTGGGCAGAGTGACAGTTTTATTATATATATCTGAGGGCAACACTCATAATTATTGCGGTTTTTATCAAAGAGTGAAATTCTTTTGAAAGTCTACTGGAAAGTAAAGCTAGTCTTTCGGTAGGCTTTCAAAAGAATATCAATATAATAAATAGAAGAATTTTTGTTAAACAAAATTATATAATATATAATTATTATAATTTAGTTCTAACTGAATTTTAAATAAAAAAATAAACATTCTATTAATTATACCAAAATGCAAGATTAAATATATTTGTTATATTTATCTATATACATAACATACGCATTCATAAATCCATTAATCATGTTGAACGTTGAAGTTAACAAGATAAACATATCGATTATGTTTTACGGTTTTCATGACGTGTAGTTTTTACAATAATTGATTGCATTTGGTGTATATAAAATATATACATATAAAGTACTGAATAAAGGACCCCTTGAGACCAATAAGGCAAATATGTATTTTGAAAATAAGATGTCGGTACTTTGTAATGCATAGACATTTGGTAGTTTCACCGGAAAAATGGCAAAACTTTTCCAACATGATAAATGAACCTCATGCGATATTATTAAACCAATATTCAGTGTTTTCTATGATGTTAATACACCCTGCTGGGTATGGGGTGGATGGAGTGAAGCAATAATTGAAATAATAATAGTGGTCCATTTTAATGTAAATAGTATCAACATGACAGGTTCATCAAAATGTTGTAAAATAAATATAATTTTGTCTAGCAATACGCTATAATTTAAATCAGTTAAGATGGATGTTTCCTGGTCCAGTTAGCAATATTTAATTTCTTAATCTTATTTATCATTTTTAGCTTATTTTTAGGGTGTTTTAATTTAATATATTTATTATTTAAATCAGTAGGTTCCTCTTACTATTAATAGCATATTTCTGAAATAGATTATTGATTTGGAATAACGGATCATTAATGCTATCAATTAACATATACACACGCACCCAGTATAGAACAATAAGTGTATGATGTCGTTGATGATTCACGATTCCGAATATAAAATAGCAAGATAGATCTCGGTTCATAGAGATATCTCAAAAATATGCGCATTTGACCTGCAAAATTGCTAGAGTCGCGTCAGGGCAAATTAAGACTCCTAACCATCGGGGATGTGCACAGTAGCTCCAATAAGTGTAGCACAGCACAAACAGCACATTAGCATGACCTGACCACTCGTGTGAACCCGAAATGGTCAATGAATCTGGTGTGCGGCATCGCATACTGGCCCTATGTCCCATAAGGGATTACAGGATCCCATGAGAGTTAATCGTCTATTTCAGGGCCATACATTACCCCTTCCTTCGCTTTCGTAGAATCAGCAGCATTGAATTTGAGCTGTCGTCGAGCAACACTGTTTTTTTTTTCTAGCGAATGTCGTTTCGCATTCTCAATTAGCGTAGCATCCTCTTTCTTCGCAAATGTCTGTGCGTGTGGTCATAACTTAATCCACATAGCTTCAAAAATGGATAACAATCTTAGTGTACCTTCATTAAAAGTGCAGTTAGCAATGTTGGTTGCTATGCTGACGGTAGTAAAGATCCCAGGTAACGTTTTTGGCATAATCTTCCAAATGCTTTGGTTTAAAGTGTTGCTGTTCTTTGAGGCTCCTTTAATGCATGTTTCCAACAACTCTTCGTTTGTAAAACTTTCGTAAATAGTTCTTATTTGCATCTACGACTTCCTTTAGCAAGACATGTGTAATCGTGTTTGTAAGACCGTAACTTCTTATGTGCCTTTGCTTGTTGATATTTATACCACGAGTCAGTATTCAGAGCTACTTATTTCCATAAATAAAGGTCCGATTAACCTGAAATTAGCAGAGAAATAATACTTTTGAAATATGCTACTTTTAGAAAGTGCAAAAAAAATAAAAACGATTACTTCAAAATTATTACTTAAGTATAATTTCCAAAGTTCTCAAAATGGTATGGCTGTTTGCTACCACTCTTTACATTAAATAATTTACCATATGATTTGTTTAACCCTTTCCCACTATACACACAAATCCAAAAGATTACTAAATTACCTATCCGCCTTAAGGGAGACTTTATTTTTCTTTTTTTACGAAAAAAATTGTATTCTGGAATCCATTAATCCATTAATCAAAATCGCACTCCGCCAAATTTATTTCTGGCCAGTTAACAATTAATTTAATTGTGTACGTTGAACGTTACAAATTTGAACTCCAAGCTAATCGTTGAAAATAAAAAATATTGAAATATGAGTTTTATGAAATAAAATAAAGTAACACTCCATTGTATGGAGATGGCGCTGTGCCTGTTTGTTGTTTCTTTTGTTATGTTTTTGTATTTTTTTTCTTGGTTTTAATAAAAAAAAGAACAAGCCTCTTTTGAGGCCAACTTTACACCAACAAGGGCGTTCGTCATGGACAGGAACAAAAATGGGACGAGTTCGTTCCGTTTCAGCAGCATATCGCTGGCGTTGATTCTGTCCAGAAGGTTTTTTTGCGTCAAATCTTGCGGCACCCTAACATCAACCTTTTTTTGTATCCAGCCTTCTGCAGATGGTTTAAAATTGTTTGGTGACTAACTCCAATCAAATATTTTTTTTACATAACCCCAGCTAGCCATCCTGTACTCTATTAAAATGGGATTTGACTAAAATTTGGGTCAAACATAAATGCCTAATGGTGTTTGAAAATTTACACCCATAAATCTAGTACTACAAAATGATCAACAAGAAATTGTGAAATTTTATGATGATAAAATGCATAGTAATGTGTGATTTAAGTAGAGATACTTTTTTCAATAGCCTTTTTTTGACAGATCACGTGTGAGTCGTGTCATGCTGTCATGTTATTTTTGTTTAGTATT
>JANSTU010003835.1:0-17985 GCA_027564075.1 Bolitophila hybrida
TATATATATAAATTCAAAAATAGTATCATAACTTGTCAACAATAAATGTGTTATATAGCAAAATGCCATTCATTTTTAACGCTTCTATTATGTGCCAAAAAACAGATTACTGGTGTGACCTTAAACTGGATATCGATGCAAAATCCGCAGAATTGGTCTTTAGCGAAAAAAGCAAGCACGTCTCACGTTGTATAGTTATTAAATAAAATGTATATTTGTAGTTTATTTTAATTTCGTTTTTTATCTATCCGCTACAGCCCTAATAGTTTTGAAAGCTTTAGCTTAGTAATCCATCGAAATTACCTAGCCGAAGAAATAATTGCTAATATGCATATCAGCATAATTATCCAATACTCTGCAAACAAGAAAAACACCCACTTTTCATAATTTTTACACATTTATTTATTTTTCAATAATTTATATTGCAATAATTTTTCTATTGCAATTATATCTGTGCCATTGTATAATATCTAACATCCATGTATAATTCCATATTTATTTTAACATAAATAGCACTACGGATATACTAAATTTACAAACATATATCTATATATACTTGCAGTAAATATATATTTATAGCATTTGTTGCTTAAACATTTTTCTCTCAAATATTGTCAAAATTAAATGTATGTATACATTTATAACGAATATTGTCCTTAAATTTGATTAAAAACAAATAAAATGTAATCATCGTTGAATGCATTAGAGTTTTGGATATAATCAACTATAAACATGTATTATTTAATAGTTTTATAATTTATATTTTGGTAAAAGAAGATACAAAAAAAAAAATCTCAATGATCATTTTATTCTTTAAAACTAACAGTCATTTATGGATTATTTTTGGGATGATCCACAGGAATTCACACGAAATTTTACAATTTTTTTTTTTAAATAAATAATTTTATAATACAAATATTAAATATTTTGTGTAAATTTCCTTTTACGGAATACTGTTGGTATTCGCAAGACTTTTAGCCTACTTAATTATTTAATATTTGTATGAAACCCTTAATTAATTATGTACTAAGAATAATTAATATCACAGCATTTGAATAAGTATGTAGAATAATAAATAATTACAGTTTTTCAATTTTTTGTTTTTTGAATAAATGTGTTTTCCATTAAAATAATTTTGATCGAAAATACTGATTCCTTTGCTCGAAAATCCCGCATTATTTCGACAGTGATGAATCTCGCTTGTTGCATTTTCGCGCTTTGTATAAACACTCACTCACTCACACACACGCACAATTGAACGCTCACTTTCCGTTTATGTATATTTATGTATATTGTATATACTATATATTATTATGTATAACTCGATCGCTTAATCTTCAGGCTGGCGCGCCAACTTAAATCAGGCACGGCGCCGCGGTCGAGCTATTTTGGTGACAAACGAACATTCTTGGGGCCGCACAGTGAAAAAGCATCTCAGCAAACAGCTCCTCTAATTCACCGATACCGAAACATTGTTTTAAATGTTTCAACACACTGCCGCGATTAAACAATCCAACAAACATACACACACGTTCTATTGGATTTTCAATTTTCACTGGTGCGTGTTGGTCGTTCGCGGAGTGCGCATTTAAGATTTGCGCTTCTTAATCCATTAGGTTAATACGTATTTTGGAATTGTGTGAGTGTGCGCCCGCGCATATGTCTCGTACACAAATAAATTTTGTTTATTTTTTTTAATAAATACCGCATTTCTGTGTGAGAGCGTGTGTGTATGTGTCTGAGAGCTTAAGTGCACAGGAGCTGATGTTTCCAATCAATCTGATCACAATTTTGAGCATATAAATAATAGTAATTTAATCATAAACGCTCATCTGACGTAAACGACGACAGATCTCCTCGCGATGCCATCAATTGTCAAAGTCCGAGACACTGGACATAGGTCATAAGGAGGCTGTGGCCGTAAAGCCTTGACGACGCTTAAGCACACGTGACTTGTGTAGTTCACCCTTGCAACAGGGTACCATTGTGCCCTGGTTGAGTACTGTCGCCTGTTTGTTGTCACCGTTGTTGCCAATTAGTGTACCTGGAATAAAACAAAAGAAAAAGTCGGTTATAATTGAGCCAATTTACTTGTTTGTATATATTATATATATATATATGAAAGCTTTCAAGTACACAATATTCTCCAAACTAAAATTGTAAAACTTAATTAAATCGTGCCAGTGCGCGTGCCGCACGTGTTTTCACTTAAAGCTTAGTTACACTATGCAAACATTGGAAAATTTCCGCGTGCTTATTAAGTCATTTTGGCTTGCTGGCTTAGCATAGCAGCAATAATATTGTACATATGCGAATCTATATTTTATTTGGTATATAGTACGAACAGCTTTTCTATACTCGAGAATTCCCTCGGGCGACCGCGCGTGATAATCCAATCCACTGTTTTCATGTACTCGTATATATGCGAGTACATTTATTTATTATATGCATCAGCGAATATATACTCGTGTTGGCTTTTCCATGACGTATACACTTATAAAGATAACTGTATAAGTGTATAATGTATAGTATAAAGCATCCAAGTTATTATATATTTATATTGTTCATCAAACGATTCGTCGGAAAAGTACCACCGGCAGCCGCATCGTCGGAAAAGCCACCCGCGACTCGACGGATGTTAATTTTCACCAATATACAATACGTTGTTGCCGGGCACCGAAGATTGGATTATATAGTGCTCTATTTGTTTTATATAATATATATAGTATATAGTGTGTGTTTGTGTGTGTTTGACTCTAAGACCGGTCTTGTGCAAAGCTAGCGGAGAAAAGTGTTTTTCCACATTGTGGACGTTTTTTTACGAGTGCGAGAGGCATGTCGCAAACTAGCAGCCTTCTCGTCAGGTCATTAAACTCGGAGAAAATGAGAATGTCGATTTTATTGGCTTGCGCTGCATGAGTCCGTTTTTATGTTTGAATTTAGTGTCTGCGAGGATAATCTATGGATATTTTGATAATTTTACGATTGAAAAATTTAACAAAATTTGGACAAAAAAAGGTTTTATTATTATTTAAAACTTTTTGATCCATCCATTATTTAAAATATTTTAAAATATTATTTTTTATTATTATTTTATTTAAAAAAAGTATATTTTCTTCTCGATCCTAACTTTAAATAAACCAATTTGTAAGTAATTTGGTCAGTATTCAAAATATGAAAATATTATTGCAATCGGATAAATAATGAATGATCCAATAGTAAAATGTATTTAGTCTATACAATTTGTCTACAAACATATAAAAGCCGCACCACCCAAAACACCTAAGGATACTCTCAAGATAGATTCGCATGAAAAAGCTGAATTGTAGGAGGGAAAATCTAGCATAAAACTAATGATAGATTTAAAAAGCTGGCTAAATTCCCTTAAATTTGAATTGCGTAGTAGTTATCTTTATTTTCTGCAATAAATGCAAAGTGTTAAGTTATTCAAAAACAGCCATAAGACGCAAAATAGCATTTCAAATAAATATATTTTTTTAAAAACTGAAAGCTAGCTGTAAGCTTTCAGTTTAGTACTATTTGTTGAACTATTTATTTTAAATTTTCCGCGTGCATATTAAGTAATTCATAACATCTATAATAATGTACCCATGCGGATCTTTGTTTAATTTTCTAGTATTTTCCAGATCAAGAACTTAATCTTATACATTTACTGGCAAGATATTTTTTTTTCATTTTGTTAGTAAATACCACAGTCTTTTTAAAACATAAATTATTATGATATTTTGAGTTTATGAAGCATGGATTTACAATACTCATTCGTGCTAAATATTGTTTTTTTTCTTATCAATTTCCTCAAATTCGCATATTTTATATTATTTGTATGATGCAATATTTTGGAAAGGTGTTGTTTGTTAAACGTTAAACCAACAGTACCATTTTCACAAAAAGTATTTTTTTGTTTTTGCCTTATGAAATCATTTGAACTTTGGAGAACACAGGGAAATTAGTGTAATCGTAATCGGTCTGCTTCGGAACAACTACCTACTGCAGAGTATTATGCTTTTTATAATATTTTTTTATTATTTTTTAAGTGTACATATAATTATCGGAATGTTATGTCTTCATCTAAATACTGATAATCTCGTTATTATAATATTATTAGTTTAAATAAAATTCAGGTGGGTAATATAATGAGCTTTTATAACGATTAGGATTATAATAAAGATACTAATTAAAGAGAAACGGTGATAATGATGCTTTGAGAAAATTATGACTGTTTTGGAAGTTTTAATAAATAGAATTCAAAAACTTAAACAGAAAATTAACAATTTTATCGATGCCAATAAAGAGGCTATTCGTCGCTTTAATTTGTTTTCTGAATATAAGTAAAAATGTCAAGAATAAATTCTGAAATGATAATGTTTTCAAATAAAACCAAAAATCTTAAGATTTGGATTTTTCCTTCAATTCTGGACGCTTTCTGCTTTGGTATAATACAGCAAACATTGTATGTTTTAAAATGTCAACTCTCACAGATGATAAGTTAAAGCTAAAATAAATAAGCCAAAACTAGAGCCGCGGATTGCCTTATCGCGTTGGTCCTCACGAAGCTATGACCTTAAATTTACATTTTTTTTTCAATTTTTTATTCGAAATTATCGACGATAAATGTACCAAATTATTCATCAAATAAATTTTGTGGCAATCGCGAATCAAAATATGTTTACGACTATTGCCGCATAAATCGGGAACACGAAAACGACCGCATACTTTTTATATATGTTTATACTACATAATATGGCTAGTATATTACAGCTATTACAGGGTCATTCATTAAAAAAACGTAACTTGCCGACCACAACGCGCGCGATGCCATACACTTTCAATCTGCACGCTTGAATCACGCTCGCTTGCTTACAGACGTTTTATATTTAAGAAAAACCGTCGGAATGTCTCGAGTGCGCTTGGCAGATCATCAACACGGCGATTGCTTATTTATTTATACGTATACGTTTTTCGCGTCTATACATATATTTTTGTATATGTGTGTGTATATATAATTTAATTAATTAATCTGTTGATTTTCAAAATTACAAAATATAATATATTTAAATACTCACCGATCATTTTGCTGACTGAGAATTTCCGGTGCTTGACGGGACGTCCCTTTGAGTCGTTTAGCAGACGCTCGAAGGCTTTATAGAGGCTGGGTGAATTGTCGGCAACACTCACCTCGCAGAAACCAATTCCGTGTGAGGCGGCCAACGAGGCACCTTCGGTCTCGTTTACCTAAAAATTCAAGAAAATGTTGTTTAAAAATAAACTCTTTTAAGCCCAAGTTGTACATTTTCATGCTAGCTTTATAAAGCCTAAATAAATTTTATAAATATGTTCATACCTGTCGCAGGTGATCTAAATCTGATTTGTTAGCAATCAAATATGCGGATGTTGTGTTCTGCAGGGACTTCATGTTGGCCAACGCACGTGTAGCATAATTAAAACTACTACGATCCGTGATACTGTACACGACCAGACAAGAGTCGGCCCACTGAATCTGTTCGATGGGAAAGTCATTTTCGGACTCGGCGGACACGTCAACAATCTCAACGTCCAGTACACCGCTGTCCAGTGGCACCGTTTGTCTATATAGCAGGTCAGTATTCGATCGGTACTCGCCGATGAATCGTTTCGTTAGGTAACGCACGGTCAACGCTGAAAAATGTATTAAAATAGAGAATATTAGCATTTTACCTTCTTTGCTAAATAATATGTTTATAATACTGAATATAGATAACTCGCCCTGACCCAATTACTGGCACTCGCGTTTATTTAGAATCGAATTATAATCGCGTACATATGAATATCACGTTAGCTCACCTGATTTTCCGACGCTCACGTTTCCCAGCACCGCAATGCGTACTCGTGGCAGATTTGTTTTGTCTTCCATTCTCATTTTACCTGTGAAAAAACACACAAAAAAACACTCTGTTATTAATCTACTTGAGCCGTCCTAAATTCCTATGGGATATAATCGAGCATTCCATCGAGCACATATATACATTTATACGCAGATTATATATTATACATTACATAGCTAGTACTTTATTTTCATTCTCGACTTGCAAACGAATAAATATTATTGCCCGAGTAATAATAAATCTTATGTACCGGGAGGGGCGCTCGAAACTGTCATAATACACATAAACGCACGTGTAAATGAATACAGCTGCACATTGCCACGCACGTACACTTGTGCACGAGGAATGCACTGATGCAACTGACGCTGCGAAAATGTGAAAATGCAGAAAATTAAATTTTCTATAGAGTGTGCAGCGGATAAAATGTGGCGCCTGCCGAACGTCTTCTAAAAATAAACATTTGTCGAGCTCTTGTAAAATATACTATATATAAAAAGAAAAATTTTAAAACTCATATTTATTTAGTTTTCATTTAATGGAGTAATATTGAATTGTTCATTTAAAATTATGGTATTAAATAATTCTTTATTCCTGGCTAATGAATATCAACTAGAAAAGCTTAACTAATGTTCATAATCTTTCTAATTGTTATTACAGAAAATTACTGATTAACCATTAAGCTCATTGAATGTAATCCGCAACGTTTACTTTCTGCAAGCTTTGCCATAATAGATAAACACTTCTCGTAATGGGATAATATAGAAATACAATTGCAATAGCTATTACGAATTTCTGGAAAGAACTTTCTGTTATTTTTAAATATTTCTATTTTTATTATGCATGCGTTTGCAACAGAAACCAGAGTAAAACTTTTTCCTAGAAATTAGTAATCATAAAAACCCCCATTCCATGTAATTTATGTATTTTCCTTTTGCTATATTTCTCATTAATATTTTCATCAACACATTTTTTGTATTGTTTTTTTTTTTGCAGTTTGGAATTGACTTTGAATGTACTGAAATCAAAGAATCTGAAAAACACCCAAAAAAAATTATTTTCCCTTCAGTATTTGAGAGAAGGAAATAAAGCTTTATTTTTGTTGTATTTCATTTTGCCCCATATACTGCATTTCAGCATAAAATTAAAACAAATAATTCAATATTTTTATAATATTAAAAAAATATAAAATGAAAAATTTAATATTTAAATTAATCGACATATATAAAACCCCAAAAACGTAAAAATCGTAAGTATGTATTTAAAAACAAACGGTTAAAAAATCGGAAAATACTTATAACTTTTCTATTGAAAAATGAAATGACGAATAATTTAATCAAGAGTATGTATATATAATATCTATAGTATATACATATATAACCAATGTTATTACAATTAAAAAAACAATAAATTTAATAAAAATTAATAAAATAATACAATGAATTATCGCAAATTTAAATTATTTAAACAACATTATATAAAAACAAAAAATGAATCGACATTTTAAAATATAAAAACGGATACTTAAAAACTTGTTTTATATAATAAACTTTAAGATACAAAATTATTATAAATATTGAATTTTTTGATAAACCAAAAACACTAAATAAATTTAGTATGTAATAACCGGTATTAAAGCAATTATAAATAAAAATCAAATAATAATAAACATTCTATTTTATCGAGTTTTTTAATTTTTTTTTATTATATGATTTTTAAAATAACAATAACAAAAATTGAAATCTAAAAATATATGAAACTTTATAAATAGATAATTAAAAAAAGGTTTTTTTATAATGATTTAAATATAACCTAAAGTAAAATATAAGAAATCGATCGTTTTTATTAGGAAGTGCACAAGTTTTTGTAAGATTTAGATTAAATTGTAAGTATAATTCTATTAAATTATGCTAATTTAAAAAACAAGCGGTTATAAGCTTGTTTTGAGAACAAATATATTTATGTTTTAGTAAGTTTTATTATTAAAAAAGAGTTTGTAAAAACTCCAAAAAAATAATTTCGATTTTCTAACTACAAATAATATTTACAATTCCTGAAACGAAATGTCTAATTAATTATTGGTGACCAATCAGAATCGAATTAATAAATATTATGATATTTTCAAAATGGCAAAATATCTATTTATGATTCATATGTCATGTTTAGCGTAGGTGAGTTCTGGCAAATTGTCAACAATACACAAACTATCTATAATTACCGCATATATATTATGTGTAAATACAAAATTATTGTAATATTGTAATTTATTAAAATGCGTGGGCGAATTTAATCAATTCACTATACACGAATCCAATTTAATCAATTTAATATCACTGAACTCACTGTACACCAAAACCGATCGTTTTTGGTATGAATGAAAATTTCTGAAAATTATTGCAATTGCACAGTTGGATTCGGTGGAAATGTTCGCTTAAATAACGACTCACCCAGAAGCAGCAGCTGAAGTCGAAGAACAGTAAATACACCCATCTCTTATCACCAAGTGTCTAGAACTGAATTAAACCTGTAGCGTGTGAGAGGTGTTGCTGGCTCACGACCAAACAGTATATTATATTTTTTGATAGCGAGCCACCAAAACATTTCGGGCATCAGGCGTCCTTATGTACATATAATATAATATACTATATATTATAAACGAGGAGAATAATATTTTAGCAAAAACTGCGCCTCAAAAGTGTTTTCCATTCATGAAAATCGTATATACGGTTACGTCAAACGAGAACACGACCAGAGATCGGAAAATATAAATATTGGCAATATATATATCCGTATATATATTTATATCGCTGTGGCCGGCAGCAGTGCAAAGCACGAATGATGCTCGATGCCCGGCTGCAAATGATTTATGAGCAATGTGGGACGCGTGGGACTACCGGGACATTATGTTTAAATAATAAATAGAATATACAATATGATACGTTTGTTTTTGTGGTGTGTGCTCTTTGCGAGTTTAGTACACGCACAATAATATATGTCTGTACAGTAATATATACCTGTATGTGTATATTATATATGCATATATTATGATGTATGTAGGACGGTACTTGTGTGCTTTTTACTGTGATGTGTGTCAGCGAGTTGTATACAGGTGCTGGCACAATGGGCGTTGTGCATTCGCGGGGTAATTGAACGGTGAAGGATGAAGTTTCGTAAGCTCGTAAATCGATATAAGCCTAGTGTACCTAATTACGTGTCTAGTGCAAAGTGGTTCAATGTCAAAGAATCTTCAACGATGAGATATTTTTTTTTTTATTTATTTTTTGTCTTTATATTTTAAAATATTAATAATTATACTGTAAATAACAATCAAAATTCTTGATTGCTGATTTTTTAATTGTGCATTTTTAAAGACCATAAATCAGAAAAACCATAAAATCCATACCGCTCTATGCTCGAAATACTCGTAATTCTTAATTTCACATTATTTTTTTATTTCGAATTTTGGTTTTCGGTATTAATCCATTTAAATAAATTAACATATTTTTTGTGTTTTAGTTTTTATTTTTTATCATGAATTGTGGGTTTTGTAATTTATGGTTAATGAGTTTTATAAATTTTTAAAACATACATTTTCTTGTTTGAATTTGTGTTTTTGAAATCGGTGAGATATATTTTAAAAAAATCTATAAATTAATCTCGTATAATAAAAACTAATTATTTATTTCTTTTTATGGATTTTCTTTTATATATTGAACACATAATTTTGCTGTAAAATAACAATTATGGCAAATATAGAGTTTTCAACCGTTTTCTAAAAAGACTAAATTTAATAAACCAAAATCAAGAAATCCAAAATTAAAAAAAAGTTGAAAAATTGGTTTGACCTCCAAACAATGGGAATTATATTTTATTGTTTTTAAACATTAATTTCGTATTATGGTTTATTTGTATATGCATTTTTTTTGTGATTCACATGTTTTTTTTTCTTTGATTTGTGTTTTTTACAATGATTAATTGTCAAGATTTCTATTTTTACTTGTGGGTTTTTACATTCAAATTGGAAAACTTTCGGCTAAAGTATACATATTTTTTTATTTTCAAAATTATAGACTGATTTTTTTTTTTTTTTTTAAATTTCATTATATATATTTAATTATATTATTCTTTAACTTAAATTTTGGTTGTATCTCATTGGATACACTTATTGTTTTATACTGGGTGCGTTTGTATATGTTAATTGATGGCATTAATTTCCCGTTATTCCAAAGCTATAACCTATTTAATTGTCTATTAATAGCAAGATGAACCTACTGATTTAAAATGCTACATTCGAAAAACACTTCGGTCTACCGGCCGGGATTGAACCGGCGACCTCCCATAAGCCAGGCCAACGCGTTACCCACTCGGCTATGGCTATGGTACTATACTTTCGGAAGCTGTGACCTCAGCTATATATTCATAAACATAAACACTCGTTTTCGGTTACAATGTTTTTTTTTTGTTATAAAGGTTTTTTATAAAGAAAATTGTTATACTGTCTTTTTATTAAAATTGCAAATTGTGTACACCATAATTTTACTGTAAAAACAACAAACAACAAACATTTTGGAAAAACCTTTTTTATCCGTTTTTAATTTTATTTGTACACTATATATGTCGACTTATGAACCAATCTTTAAAATCGGTGAATTCCACAAATATACTTATCTGTTTTGCGTCGCGGCCACAACACATCAGAAACGGTCGTAAATTCCGAAAGCGAAAAGCTTATGGGCTGCAATTAAAATCAACCAGAGACTGAGCACAGCTCATTGTATTGAAATGTAAATAGACAAATTACTGTGAGATAATCAAGCACATAAACATTGTATAGTTACATTACTAAATGATTCAAGTCACTGGGATGCAACAGCAGAATCGGTAGAATCGGCAGTATCATCTGCTGCTCTGCATAATGTACATAACTTAAAGTAGATATGCGTAATAAATGAATGGAAAAGCTTTTGTGTGTGTTTTCCGCCCGCACGCGAATGTTTGTTGATCTTTTACGCCAACATACGCTCACAGAATATCATAATATACGAGTATACTTTAGCACACACACCATTCAATCCATTTTCATCTGTGAAAACAACGCCTTGTCCCCTCCTGCCCAAGCAATACCAAAACTCACACGCAAAAGGTCACCAGGTGGAATTTATTAGCTCATAATATAAATACGTTCGAAAAGGTATAAAATCTCGTTTTAAATGTCAAGTTAACGATGTCTTTTCTTTACAGTAAACCACCTGTTTCGTATTTCTTGGTAATAGTCTGAGTGGGACGTGCTGGATACAAAAACAAATATTGCGGGATGGATTAGCATGTTTAAATAAGATAACATGATTATTTGCAATGCAAAAACGTTGTTATTGTGCTGTATCAGTATATAATATGATTTGAATTGCGCTAATTTGTGCTCATCGTATTAAATTTTTATAAATTTGGTGCGAAACAAAATTTATAAACAATATGAAAAAAGGACAGTGGTAAAATTAACAGTTTTTTTTAATGATAATTCATACCATTTTAAACTGTACTTCTCAATTTCATCAAACTCTATAAAAACCGCTGTCACCAATGTCGTTTTTTTTTTAAATTAAAAATGTGTGCATTCAACAAGCGAATTCCTCAATACTCATTCATACACACAAGCACGCACCTATTTTAAGACATAATATTAAAATCGCACGAGACGCATACCTTGAATAAAATAGCACACCAGCTGCGCCAAGCGCAAGTACTTAATAGGTCAATGAAGATTATAGATGAATTCCTGATATCCACGATGAATGACAGGACCAGTAGTAATATTGTTAGTTTCCAAAAAAATGAATTCTGCACAAAAAACTCCGTTCGCACCAACACTTAGACCGTTTATTTAATTTTTCGGTGATTGTTCACATTAACACATTGTCTCTGGCACGCATTGCATAAAACATGCGAAATTCCCGCTTTTCCACAAATGCGTGTATTATCTTTCTGCAAGCTTACACTCACGCACGCACACAATCACAGTCTTATAACGATATTCGTTGACTGAACAGCACGCGATCTCACGGCTTTTGATAACGGCACAATGCGCGATTTCTATTTTATATTTATTTTATAAATTTTCCGATGCGCATATATTTGTACATACACATGCGGCGAGAGCTAGCTACAGACTGATGAATTTCCACAAGAATGTCTCGTATATATAAGCTTTTCCAACTGTTGCGGCGTGCGCGACCAGAAATAGCAGCGCAAAGGTATGCGCGCGCACTCGCATTTCAGGTTGAACTGGGAATTTTGTATAATGAACACGAGCGGAGCTTCGGCAAGATCGTCGAATTGAGAGAAGCGAGGAAAACATACTGCTGCTGCTTTGGCGTTGCTGCTTGCGACTTTCTGTGATGAAAATATACTCGTATATACGTTGTATTTGTTTGTGTTTGTTATTACACGATACGGAATTTATGAACTGTTGTTTTGCTCAAATGATTCATGTTGCTAGTGTGTGACCAGAGAAAGAGTAAATGGAACGAGAGATGAATATCTAGGTGGATGCACGAAAGAGTGAGTGATCTGTATTAAAAGCCAATGAACGCGCACACGTTTCGGAAAATGCTTCCTAATAGTTTTGTTATTTATGTGTGTCACTTGTGTCCATCAAAAAGAAAAACAGAAAAAAAAACAAAGATTGTCACCAATTTTTAGTGAGTTCTTTATTTTATCTAATAAATATCGATAGAAGCAGATGGGATATGAACTTGTTACCTGATTTTAATTAATAGGCACTTGTTTAGCTCTAGTTAGCTGAATGCCGTCCTTCTCAGGGGCTAGGTTCAAGATGATATGAACACGTATGGTCATTGAATCCAATGTATAAATTACTTTTCCGAAACTAATTACAGAGTAATAATAAAATCCAAACACACCTAAATTCATTTACTCTTTCAATTCAGTGCAACCCAAATTACAAAAGCAAATTACATTTTCTCTTAATAACACAAAAAAAAAACGCCAAAAAAATTACTAAAACGAGACCAACATTATTCTATACTTTAAATCTCGATTCTTAATAAATAAAAACACACAAAATCAATAAAGAAACACGTGTTCATTATTATATAATGATAAAAAGGTATAATATTATGTGAATGCCAAAAAAAAATATTTTGTGATATTATAAACGCGTGCCTATAAAAATATTTGTTTGTTGGTTTTTTTGTTTTTGTTTTTGTTTTACTAATATATATAAATATAATTAAGATCTCAATTTTGAATTTTTTGATGTTCATTATTAAATAAAAATAATTAAATAAAAAATCACGATTTTTTTATTTTTAGAACTTTAAAATTTAATTTACTAGTACCCACTAAATTGAAAGCCTAATAAAACTATGAAATGTAATTAACCAATGCATACACATTTTTTAAAATAACAGTCGTAATTTTATCTCGGAGTTAAAATCGGCTTTTAACACCTTCGTCTAAACCCGACCAAAATAAACTCGTTCGATTTTAACTCCTGTGCACATTTTGGCGTTAAAAATGCGAATTACGTGGAGTGTTTTTGCGAGTACGAAATTAAATTTAAACTAGTCCGCTGTCACATTCAAGTGATGTGACAGCTGAAAAAAGCCTTATTTCGGTATTTCAAAAGAGAAAAACGCGCATAGCATTCGATAATTTCCATTCGATTCATGTATTTGTTGGATTGTTTTAGTGTCGTTTGTGTTTCGGTGCAGCAGAAAAATGTCGACGAGTAAAAACGCTCGGCTGTCGAAATGAAGGCGGAAGGCGCTGGTAATAGATTGTGATCCATTAAATTCTCGCAAATGGAAACGGACTTGCTGCTGCGACTTATAAACGAATCAAAAGCTCCAATACCACAAGACAAATATTGTTCAAACTTGTAGCGAACTTTTGTCCAGTTTGTCTCGTATGATATATCAAACGAGTTAGATGAATATTGCCACAGAAACAAGATCAAATTGGCTACACCAATGCATCGCGGAAAATCCGAGATGCTGGCAAATTCGGCATCCCGTTTACGCATTTTATTTTCATTGCGTGGTATGCAGATGATGGTGTGTCGATGCTCCAAAATAGTAGTAAACACTTCGTTCAAAATGCGACACACATTTGATTGGCTTATCCCAATGTGGAGATTATATTGGGATAAGCTAATCAACTGGCCTGTTGAAAATTACCGCAGGCCAACATGCGCAACACCGTCAACAATTTATGTTCCTCTCGCAAATTCTCGTGACCTACAGAATGCATTGAATTCGTTGTGAATGATTGTTGCTATGTTTATTCTTTGCATTTCATTTACCGACGAGGATCTCCATTGATGCGCTCCCGAACCATTGCGAGCAACGTCCAAAACGATTCCTTTTTCAGTCGAAAATATCGGTGGAATTCCACTTCTTCGAAATCGTCGACAACTGCACGCTGCAGTGTTTCGTGTGTGATACATTCGTCTATCAGCAAGTCATTGAGCACATGGCCGTCTCCCCCACAAAATCGTCATCTTCTTCCACAAAATCTCATTTAATTCGCGAATATTATCTTTCAATGTCTTCTTTCAACACTGCAATAGCAATAGATGTTTAGTTCAAAGTGAAATATACCAAATCCACATTCGTTGTGTACAAGTTCTTTCTAGCGAAGTATTATTTATTGTCACTTTAATTTTTAATATATAGAATTTATGGTAACTAAATCTAAAAGGTTTTTTTTAATTATTTAATGCATCTATTCCTCTATTGTATCGTCTGAGATAAGGGGGGTGTATAATTGTTAATTTACAGTGAAGGTATTATTGTGTTATGATTGTCGGTAATAGTAGTTTTGAAGTGTTTGGATTTGGCTAATTGAAATTAAAAGATTTTATCACTTTTATTTGACTATGAAAATTAAAAGTTTGTTATGTTATAATAATATTCTTTATATAATGAAAATTATGTTTTTGTTATATTCATTATTTCACTTATTGTTCTATACAGGGTGCGTATGTATATGTTAATTGATGGCATTCATGTTCCGTTATTCCAAATCAATAACCTATTTCAGATATAGGCTATTAATAGCAAGAGGAACCTACTGATTTAAAGTGCTACATTTACAAAATTTCGGGCAGATGCGTCGAAGTCTTTTCATTTGGCTAGATAAAATGTCCATCCAGATTGGAATACTATATGTAAGGTTAGAATGACAAATCCGGAAAATGTTACCCTCTAGAACAATAGAAATAATTTATATATTTAACTGAAAATTTGCACACAGGTAGTTTAAAATATAACGATAAATGCATTCAATAAAAACGCCATCTGATTTTACAACCGCTTCGAGCCAGGACCGGAACTGGACGCATGCACTTCCTCCCTTTTTATATGGGTCATGTTCTTGGTAATGGTCAGCCGTAGAGATTCATTAGTGTTATGAAGTTTTAAATTACTTTCGGGGCTGGAAGGAGGCCATAAATCCAGGTGAACAGTAATAGCAAATATTTTAGCTGAAACACGTAGTTCCTCCCAGCGACCACGCCACTGAAATAAATATAGCGGCATAACATCCCCCTCGATACTTTAGACGATTACCACCATGACAGTGGCCGGAAATGTCTTGTGCAGGTCATTTTCGTCTCACCATCATCATTATTATTTTTTAAAAGTTTTTTAACAAAGGCCAGTATTCCTTTGCAATCTGAATTCTGAACGCTTGCCCGTAAGTTGATCGGTCAGCGGTGATAAGTCATACGACTCGTACACTTGTGTTTTTTGTATCCGAACCGCGAAATTATATTCAAAGACGATTTTCAGCTATTCTTTCGTATTTTTCATTCATTTTGCATCCGATTGAACTGTTTTTTATATAAGGCAGTGGCCCCAATATAGATCCTTTTGGAACACCTGCTGCAATATTTGCACTATTTAATAATATATTATCTAAGCGATTGATTAAGCTAATGTGTGGACAGGAATTCCACATTAACAAGGGTCTCAGTTCCTTTGGAGGTGATTTGGTTATTGGTTACAAATACTAATGTTATTCATGAGTACTTTTTGAAATTGGTTTAGTTTATTAGATTTAACTTCGCAGTATTTATTGTATTTATTGTCTTTACGCAAAGTATGTAGATCCTTTCTTGCCTTGCACTTTATAAGGCGCAGCTGAAAAAACTACAAAATGTTCACATTTTCTTTCTTATTATATTATATTTACATCGAAGAAACGTTCAATTAAAAAAGTTTCATAGGGTTCTGAAATATCAATAAATCTTTAAGGGTATTTCCCAAATATGATTGTGAATTATAAAAGGTAAACACGATTTTAAGCCTTAAATTATTGCATATTCTTTAAGTATAAGTATACTCTCGAGAATACTCTTTCATAACGATAGGAGCATTATAACCGAAGTTAAAACTATTTATAACGCACTACCTGCACATCAAGCGTTGAGCCGTGCAGTTGACGGTTCGTTGACACAACCAAAGACAGAACTCCTTGAAAGATTTATCGATGGATTTACCCAAAATAATAACGAAAGTTATAATCAACTGATTTGGAAAATTTGGCAAAAACATCTTCCAGGCGGTTCCCTTTCAAATATCAGCATATACATCTGCTTGCATATTTAACGAAGGCAACATATCTTTTTTGAAGATCTTGGATGCACTCGGAGGTCCACGCGATAGAAATTCTCATGCTTATGTCACCAAGCAGGACGAATCCCGTATTACAATTGCTGAGCAGCGCGCGCAAGCAGCCACTAAAGAAAGAAGGATGGCTCGTCGACATCAACAAATCGATGTTTTGGAGGCTGAAAATGATTCAGAAGGACTTCTATATAGCCCTGGAATACGACTAGATGTAAGTTGAAATATATTTATTAGAAATATGAAATTACCTTTGCGATAAAAAACGATACAAAACTATTAATCCTGGAATTCGCCTATAACTTTTTTATTATTTAATATTTTTTGATGAAAAAATTTCAACAAGTTCTAAGAAACATGTAGTATTGGAAGTTGACAAAAGATTTTGAATAAAGATTTTAAATAAATTAAATAAATGGTGTCAAAAAAATATCGAGAAAATTTTATCTTTGTGCTCGGTACAACTGTATATAACTTTCTATTTTGGAAATCATACTTAGGGATTGGTAGACTTATGTGTATAGAATAACGTTCTAAGTAAGAACGGCCGGACTCAGGTCACAGATCCTACGTTTGAATCGCGCAAGCTTGTTTTTTCTTTATTATATCAACACAAAGTTCATTTAGACTGAAGAGTTTTATGTGTAAATAATGTTCCCCTCTTTTTTAACTTTAAACTTGCATATTGCCTTATATATATTCAAAAAACCCTAAAATAATACGGCTGTTTGCGCTAACTCTTTACATTTAATAATTGACCTGTACTATACACACAAATAATAAAAATGGGTGAAAGTCCGCGGGATGTTGAACCATTGTATGAAAGTCATTTTTTTAAATGAATGTCCGCAGGATGACATTATTATTATTACAAAAATTAATACGAATGTCCGCGGGATGAGAGACCGCGGGGTGAAAGACAGTTTTTTTAATGTTTCCCAAAATATTAAATAAATATTTCATAAAAATGAGTAAATAATTTTGTTTTTATAAAAATTACTTTCAAATCTCCTGCTCAAATTTAAAAAGTATAGTAGATTTCTCTGCATTACCCTAAATATCCCAAAAAATCGCTGACAGCTGTAATTTTCTACCCAACCAAACTAGATCCAAATCGGCTATTTTCCTAACAAATCGTATGGAAATAGTCCAAAAAAGCAGCTTCGCATAGTATGAAGCCGCCTGTTTAAGCAGCTTTAAAGCTACTTTTTTTGGAGAATGTTCAGCCGGGTTGTCACCAAGTTTTCGGTTTACCAAAGCAATAAAAACATCAAAGCAGTCATGCAAATCAACAGGTCTACACGTAGTGGTGCCGAGTCGTGATATCGGCATTGGCCTGGTAGTGAATAGTGAACTGACGGATGCTGGTCTGTTTTGGTTTAACAGCCGGTGCAGTTAATGGAAGTTCTACTACATCTACGTCAGATATTTCATCATGTGTACTTACTGATGTTGAC
>JANSTU010003846.1:0-17982 GCA_027564075.1 Bolitophila hybrida
CGCCTCCGGCCCAAAATGCGCACCAAACAGTCACTTTCTGTGGATGCATTGTCACTTGGTGAACCTCGTGTGGATTGATCTCGTCCCAAATACGGCAATTTTGCTTGTTGCGCCTCGTCGCTGAAGATGATTTTTTTCCAAAATCGGCGTTGAACTATTCACTATACTCATTTTTGCATTTTATGTCATATTTTGTTTGCTTTTTTTGGTGAGAAATATTTTTTTTTCGGTGTGATTTAATTTTATTTATGGTGTGGTTTTTTATTTCGGTGAGCATACATTACATCTGTCATCGCTGCTTTAGACTTTAGATGCAGCCCCATTCAGAGCATTTTAGTTGATTCCGGTTTTAAAACGCTATTAAAGAAAAAGGATAACGTTGAAATTTGTTATAAAATCTAACACATCAATACCATCAGAAATAATAAAAAGTAAGTTTACATTTGCCGAAAGAGCAAATAAACTAGCCCAATGAATACGATATAACAACACACAATGAAACTGCGTCCTTCCATCTCGCCCTGGGCCTACCAGATCTTCTTCGACCAAGAGGGTTACTGTTAAATAACCTAGTAGGCACACGATGCGCCTTCATTCGTAGTACGTGACCCAGCCATCTCAGTCTATTGAGTTTGATGAAGTGCGCGATATCCCACACACCATAAAAAATTGCCAGCTCGTGATTGAACCGACTGCACCAACGGCCATTATCATAAACTGATTCGAAAATAGTGTGAAGTATACTTTCCTTTCAAACACACGTAAGTTTGGCATATCTCTCTGGGTCATGCACCTAACGACTGGACGTATATCAGTGTTTGGTACAATTTACACATGAGGCTTCGGTGTAGTGTTTTCAAACGTAGGAGTTTCTGTATACTGACTCAACACCGGTTTTCGAGTAAAATCCCTCGTTTCAACACATCTCCTACGTTATTGGTTTTGTCTCGTTCACCACCAAACCGAGCGGATTTGCACCTCCTAACGTCCGTTGCACAGTCTCGACACTTCGACCAGCCATACGCATACACCAATAAATGATTCGACTTAGTGAAAATCGTACTGCTGGGTTCACTATTTCACTATATAATGTTGAAGAGTTGCAAGAGGATCTCCTTATCACAATCTCAAATTTTTCCGAGAGTATGCCCCTGATTCTCACTTTAGACCGAACATTTAATAACGTCAGCTTTGCCAGTGAGATACGTTTCAAACTCCTCCATGATCAACCACAACTTATCTCGAAAGACTCTACCATATGCTGGTGCGTAACGTGGACAGTTTAACGTGGATATTTTAACGTTTTAACGTTTTAACAATTTAAGGTGGGAACATTTAAACGTGGCGACAGACAGACAATTTATCGTGTGGATAATTTTACGTGGGACAGTTTAAGCGTGATTCAAAAAGTGTACTATTCCACGACCCACTATCCGCCATTCCCAAGGTTTGTTTTCCCTAAGCGTGATTCAAAAGGTTTTAGCCATGTTCTTCCAGATTGTCCTTTTTGTTGCCTCGCATCTTCTTTCTGTTGTTGTTGTTGAACTTGAACTCTAGTAATTGTCAGAGTCGATGCTCGATGCAGCTTTTAACATTCAGCAAACGTGATCTTAACGTACCAAAAATAAGATCAAAATCTTCATTAAAAATATTAGGGCCATACCAGCAGGCACTTTATTATATTAAATATTTTTCACATTTATAAAGAATACATTTAATATTAAATCTAAAATAATTGATTTTGGTTATAGGATTTAAGACACATTGTGACGCAGTATATTTATGCGGATTAAGACACTTTTCTTGGGTGCAATCTAATAAAACACTTTTTTCATCTAGCTACTTAAAAATACTATATCATAAGACACGAAACTCTCATTCTTTAAAATAAATAAAACTTAAAATACTGATATTGATAAGGTTGATTTACGTATGTCATTCTTAAAACCGAGAACTACTCTCCTTGCTGGGAGGTGAGTGTGCAACGGCTGGCATTATAGTGGACTGAATCGGAGATTTTACCCAAAGGTTTGTTGAGGCAGAGGCGGATCTATGGATAAGGATATAGAATCTTTTTCTGAATTATATAAAAACACTTGTCAAACCTGGGCAAATTATGTGTGAAAATCGCCTTTGTCGCCACACGTCTGCCGGTACGCCATCGACGCACCAAGTACTTCATCCGATAAATCGAGATTACCAGTAGCACAGCAGCTCTTTAAAATGATAGTAATTGAATTTAAAATAAAATGTTAAACCGAAAAAAAACACAAAAAAAAACATACCTGAAAGACTTTGGTTTCTTGACCGGTGCACGATTTCCACTTATAATAGCCAACGCTTTGGCCTCATTATCCTGATATGTTTGCAGTACAATCAACAGATACCGTTTCTGATGTACTAACGCCTTTCGAAAGCTTTCCACTCGCAAGTATTTGCCAAACAGATGTGTGGCTTTCTCTTCGAGCCTCTCTCGCGTCTCGTTCTGATGACGATTTTCTTTGTTACTGCCATCGGCAAAAAGTTCTACATTATTTGATTTAAAATCTGATCTGACCAGCGCACTGGCCTCGTATTGCGCTAGGTCTTTTAGCGTAGTCAATAGTTTATCTTTCAATGCGTCTCGCTCTCGCTCGACTTTGAATACTTTTAACTGGATCTCGTGTGTGTCGGTTGAAACGTCCGTCCTCTCACTCAGTCTACAATATTTTTTAAAATAAAATTATATTATATACAAAAACACCATATAACCTCACCTTTGTCTTGCGCGTTCAAGCTCTGCGTGCAATTCACTTTTTTCTTGATTACTCGCGGCCAGCTCTGTTAAAATTCTATCGTTAAACTCTTTCTGAGAGGCTAACAACTTGACTGTTGTCTGATTCAGACGCTCCGCTTCATTCTCCCCATTCCGAGATAGTGTTGCATTTCTCGCACGCTCATTATTTAGTTGCTCTTGTAACTCTTCTTGCTGGACCAATGCTGCTTTCAGACGCTTTCGCATTGTATTAATAATATTTGCGTCCTGTTCTTGCACTAGCAATGCAGCACGTTGTTCTTCGGACATTAATTTTTGCAGTTCCACGCATTTGTTACGCTCCCTCTCGTATTTCTGTGCAATAGCATTCAGTTCGGTAAGAGCGTCTAGGCTTGGCCGTCGTTCGTCGTTTTCCAGGTCTTCTCTGGAACTGTGATGATCACTTTCGATTGCATTCAAAATATTTGAGTCTAGCTGAGCTGAATAGTTGAGTTCACGTTCGACGCGTTCTGCAATTTCATCGATATAAAAAGATTTTGGACTGCCGGAATGGGTGGCTCTCTGTAAAGCAGTGTTAAGCTGCTCAATTTGGTCTTCTAGATCAGCACTACGTGCTCGTTCATGTTGTAGCATTTCTTTTATATTTTCGACATTACGTGGACTTAAGAAATCTTGCTTCTTTAATTGTTCCAGATTTCCAGCAGCACGTTCAAGGTCTAGTTGACATGTTTCGTAAGCTATCAATTTTTCGGATAGTGCTTCCTGGGTATCTCCGAGTTCTTCGGTTAATTGGTCAATCTTTGATTGCATATGTGGTACATTATCCAATGCGTTCTTTAATTCTGTTTCTAGTCGTTTCACTCGAGCAGAGCTGTCTAATTCAGATTGTTTTTGATTCACAAGTAATTTCTGATTATTAGCTATTGTCAAACTCAAAGTATTCACTTGATCACGAAGTTCTCGCAACTGCTGATCTGCCGCATCTTTGGTTTCAATGTAGACCTTGTTAAGTCTCTCGAATCTATCAGTCATTCCCTCAAATGCCAGATTTTTTTCGGCTAAATTTGTCCTTAGCTGATCCGTTTCTTTAGTAAGATTTTCTTCGGTTAGCTTAAGATCAGATTCTATGCTTTTCAGTTGATCTATGCGTTCCTTTATTTCATGTACATTATCGACTCGAAGATTTTTCATAATATCTGTAAGAATTTTATTCTTTTCGACAGCTTGTTCGAGTTCGGTTTGTAGACGTTGTACTTGAACGCTCTTTTCATCGTTTAATTTCTCCAAACTAGATCGAAGATGCTCGACTTTTGTTTCTAACGTAGATACGGTAGAGAGTAAACCATTGCGATGCCTTCGCTCATCTGAAACATTTCCATCCAATGACGACTGACCGATTAAATAGCCCATCTGTTTGTGAGCACCGCCACTCGATTCCTCGGTGAGTGAGAAGTTAATCTGTCTTGGCACAGGAGATGGAATAACTGGTGAATGTTCTGGAAATCGGATAATCGGAGAAACTCCAAGTGATAGTTCATTGATAGTGGATTTAGTAATTTTATTTGACTCGAGAAAATTTGGTGTGGTATCCACTTGTACACCTGACATGTTACCCATTGACAGGTCAGCCATGTCATTGCTGGCAGCTGCCTTTCGGATTATAAGGGGTTCATCGTACTCGGTGATCGAGACAATATCACTGAGTGTGCGAGCGCTAAGTTTTCCGTCTCGGTGCTGGTCGACTGAATGCTGCTGGTTAATGTTAAAGCTAAAAGCTGGTTTCTCGACTGCTTCCGTTTGTCGGCTCTTTAATTTTTCACGCAGGGCATCAATTTCATCATTCTTGTCAGCTAACATTGTCTCCATAAGATCTGGCAGTGCAAGTTTGTTAATCATTTCATTTCGGATTTTTTCTTTTAGTTTCTGATTCTCTTCAACCAAAAGTTCCTGGTTCTTTGGTTCCATTGCTTCTGTCTCAAGTCTATCGATAATATTTTTACTTTGGCGCAGGTGATCTTCAAGCTTGACAATTTGTTTCTCCCTTGCAGCAAGACGCTCCTGGACGTTTGTAAGTTCGGTTTGCATATCGTAAACTTTTACATTAAGTTCGGAGGTACCGATACGTTGAACTTCGTCCACACGGTGTCTCTGTTCATCCAGGCGTGACTGCAACGTTGAAATGCGTAAAGCATTTTCTGACAATTCATCTTGCATTGTATCACGTTCGTGTTTAATTTCATTGTAAGTAACTTTGATGCTGTCGATCTGCATTTCGAGATCTTTGATACGTTTGATGGCAGCCTCTTCTGCACGATTATGCTTGATCAATTTGTCCATTATGCGATGTATGTCCTCATAAAGTACGTACCGAGGTGTGCGCGGGGACTAAAACCAAAATATTATATAAATTTTCAATTTTATTTTCAAATCTCTTACCTCTCCCGGTGAATGATCAACATATTGCTGTCCCTGGGCAGAAATATCTTCCGAGGGACTACTACACGAAACCGAATTCAAAGCCGAATGTAGTGATTCTAAATTTCTAGTTTTTCTATCCAGTGTACTCTCAATTTCCTTAATCTATAACAAAATAATAAGACACCATAATTTTGTTTACATATTTCTCAACTAACCATTTGCTCGATGGCCACTTTTTGATCAGCACCAGGCTGCAAACTCTGCAATTGATTCTGCAGACTCTGAATTTTTTCCTGATATTCAGCAACTGCCTCGATTTTCAGAGAATCTACCTCGATTTGCAGAGACTCGTTTTTGGTGGTCTGTGCATCTAAAACCTTAGCGAATAGCTTGACCTTCTCATTGAGAACATGTTCATTAATTGCCTTGGTTTCGACTTGCTGTTCGAGATCACTAATAATCTCACGTAGCTCTAATGTCTTATCGAACAGTCCACGTTTGTCGCTCTCCAATTTCAGTTTAATCTCTTCGTTCTCTCGCGATAAAGTAATCATTTTTTTCAATTGCTCATCCATGAGTTCCATCTGTGAATTCAATGATACATATAAATTATTAAATATTTAACAAAATAATTATTTATCCTATATATGTTAGTTCCTGTAATGTGGACAAACAGTAGTTAACCAGGAGCAAAGCTAAAAAAAACCTTCGAGTAGCCTACCTCTTTCTTGGCATGCGACAAAGAAAGACATTCCTTTTCTCTGTCGCGTAACTGAACTTTGTGCTTTTCAATTTCCCGTGTAAACTCCTCGCGTTCCAGTTCGCGTTCTGCGGCCTGTTCGTCGAGAAACTGCAGCGTGGCCCGTTTTTGCTTGTCGGCCGCATCGATCTGGATGACGAACGGTATTGTTTAGGAATAATTGAGAGAATGGAGAGAATTGAACTCTGCAACTACATCGAGGGATGTGTCTACTAAAAGCGAACAGGGCAGGCAACAAACTACTTGGTAAATATGGGATATTCAACTATTTCACTAGCGGCAAACTAGTTATAATAAAACAATTCTGTATATAGATATCAGCAAACTGCAATCTGCACACACTTAGATCTAGAGGATATTAAGGGTAGAACTAACATAACTACAAGCAACAATCACAACATAGATACAAAGACAATAATTCTATTAAGCTTAAACATTTGCTATATGAAAACATACCTGCTCCTGAAGTTCGATTTTGTTCATCTTCTCGTCTTCCACGTACTTGTCCAGTTTTGCACAGAACTCCTCTATTTGCAGCATAAGTACAGTGTTATCCGCAGAAGATTGATTTGGTGTGAAATTTAGAACATTCCTAACTGTATTTTGAAGATCTATATACAGGGACTTGGCAGGATTTACCTGACGCGAAGGTGACTGAAGTTGACTGATGTCAAAACTGAAATGTTGAATTATTGTATTTAAATAATAGAAAATTTATAGAATATTTATGAAAGAAATAAGAACCCAATAAATAAATATTGAATTATTAATATAACTCTTGAAATGGCATCGAAAGATTTGATTAGTGAGACATTGCGTGTCTGGAATAAGAACTGAATGCCAATTTAGACTATACTTATATTGCGAAGTTGTGTGAAAAAGAACTCAAAATTTGATTATCCAGCTCAAAGCAGGTACAAGTAATTCCAAGAATCCACGAAAGGTTAAGGCTGATGCCACTAGCCCGTAAAATAATTAATAGGCAATAAAATCGATAAAGGCGATCGAGTCATTGTGGAATTAAACAAGAGTTGAGATTGTGCGCGTAAAAAGTATTTTGCAGACAAATTCAGAGCATTCGCCAAATGAGATTCGGCTAATCGTATCATTCTGCCAATCTTGAGTCGACCGATAGTATCATTCGGCTAATCGTTATTCGGCCAATCGTAGTACATTCCATTCGCGGATGGTTAAAAAAAAGTTTCCGTCGAGTCGAAATTCAACGTGGTCAAAGTGTAAAATGACGAAAGGAGAAAACCAGTTGAACAAGTTAAAAGGCAGAGAGAATTTCGTAGAATGGAAGCGAGCAATGCTCGCATTTCAATGCATACGTAAGTTGGTGAATTGTGTCGCGGAAGTCGGTTGGCTCAAACGGCTCTGGCAAGAGCCATGGTGGTGGAAAGCCACACAGCAAGTGTTTCGGATGCGGTCAACTTGGCCAATACAAATGCAAGTGCCCAAGGACGTCAAACAGTTGAACGTTTGCGTTTGCCCGTACACATGAGGTGGTCGACTGGCATCTTCGATCTCAGCTTCGAATTCAGCGGCAGGAAATAAGATCTGGACGGCTGCGTCAGTAGTGCTGAAAGCCGAAGCGACAATCAAGACAGCGAATTTGCTTGAGTTTGGAAAAGCCAGGAATTTATATGTATTTATAGACGAAATTCTCACAAACAGTTTTTAATTCTTTTTTGAGCAAAAAATCACCATTGCACTTCAGAGCTTTAAGGCAGTCGATTTTGCGCTCCGACAATGGCACAGAATTGTGTAACATACCATGTCAACTATCTGTTCGAAACGTCCGTCCCATACACGCCACAAAAGAACGGCGAGCGAAAATCGAACTCCAAAGGTACTCTGGAATTGTACAAAATGGGATTTGTCCATGCCGAAAAAGAAGCGGAAAAAATGGAACAAGAAGACTGTGGAGATGTTCTTCGTTGGAATTGCAGACACTCAAAAAGGAATGCGCTTTTTTGATCCAGCCAGTGAATATAATCACGGGAATTTGCTATATAGGGCCCAAATTATTCCAAAATATGAACGATGTAATGCTAAAGTTACCGAGAATACCACGCACTTAATTGATAAAATAAAACATTAAGACTTACCTTTCGCTATGATTTATTCCATCTTTTTTGTTAAAGCCCAACGAAAAATTCTTTAGCTTGCAAAACTTCTCGGAATTATCCATTGCCCCTTTTTCAGCATTTTCATCGGACTCTTTGCGTTCATCACCGTCATTAATATCATATAAATAATTATCCGGAAGACTGCAACGATGACTGTAGTAGTGTTCGTTTTGCTCTCCGTGCTCCTTGAGTGAGTTTGTATGCTTTAGAATTCGTTTGCTGGACGCACTTTTAAGACCATCCTCTTCTTCGCAACTGTCGCTGGCCATTTGAAGTATTGTCTGTTTGGCGGTGCTGTTAAGTTTTTTCTTGCACAAATTCTCGGATATCTCCAACAAATGTACGGCTTCCTTTTTAAGTTTGTTCACACACTCGATCAGATTAAAGCTAAGCTCATTACTTTGTCCGACGTAGCTGACCAACGACGGCATTTCGACAAGACTTAAAATGGCACTTACATCGGGCACAAATCGTACACGCTTCGATGGTGACGAGGAATTCATAGAGCAGTTTTGGTCGTCTAGTGTGTCATCCAGAAGTGCCGTTGAGTCCTTGTTCGTTTGTCGTTCGATGCCATGCTTATGCAGTTCCTCAAATAGCGTATTGTTAAAATCCTCCTCACAGACGGATACACACTGAGCCAACTCACGCAAAAGCCATCGGAAAGTACTGCAAAGTTCACGGAGATTATCACGCTCGAGCACAATCTGATCTAGATCACGGTTTGTGTCGAACGTTGACTGACGCTTCAGCTTGCGCGTTGACTGTTTCTCAAATTCACTCTTGAAACGATCCATCTCTTCTGCATGCTTAGCCTTAAGTTGGCTGATTTCCTCTTGATTTCTAGCACTGAATTTTTCACGAAGCTGCAAGAACTCCTGGGGCCACTGGTCGTCCTCGCCGGCTGTATCAGACAGAAGAGCCTAATGAGGTAAATAAAATATTCGTTTATTAATCACACTTAAGAAACATTTCTTGTAAATTAACTACACTACAAAGTCACATACAAATCTATTTTCCGTACAAAAATTACCGTTCTAAGGAATTTAAAGGCACACACGCACTCACTAGCTAATCCATCCAATTATGTAATTCCTTGGACACTATCCAAGAACTTTATGGCGAATTACATTGAGAATATTCTCAGGAATATTTATGTCTATATATTATTTTTATATACAGTTTCATTCAAACGATCATTTCCATTAGAAAACATGATAAACTCACGCTCACGCAAAAAAACGACCTTTCACAACACACACACACACACACATAAACTATAATAACTCGCAGGCGCAATCTTTAACTTAAGTACTATAAGATTTGTGACGTACGTTGTTGTCGTGTGAAGGTACTACCACAACTGAAATAGCACACAGGCATCGGATTAAAGACTAGCGAGAACAGAAGCAAAAAAAAAACAAGAAAACACATATTTTGAAAACACACGCACCGCGGGAAATGTGTGAAAATGTGATCGCATGTTTTCAATTTGGTGACGATTACTCCTCGGATCGCGCACGTGAGCGTAGAGAGTTGTCGCGACACATTGAGAGTCAATGCATAAATTGGAATAGAATCTCTTGCTAAGTGAGTGAGTATATTTAAATAGAAACTGTTGAGATGGTTAGGAGCGATTAAGGGTGAGTCTTTTCATAGCATGAAAATCACCAAAAATAAATCAGAAACGAGGAAATGTTTTAATGTTTAATCTACAATCTCGAAATCATTTTAAGTAAGTTACTCAAATAACGCATTTAGCACACTTCGGTTGTTGTTAAACATAAATTATATACACACATATCCACTTCACACGCTGATATTATATTTCTATCAACGATAATACTTACTTATGCGCGTATGGGCACTTAAACTTAGACTGAGCTGTGAGCACTGCAATATGTCTTTGCGCATGTTTCTAAGATTTCATCTGTATTCTATATGCGCACATCGTATACAATAACATAACAACGGATCGTTTGTATGCGTACTGCATTTTAATTATGAAAAAGCAGTCTTGGTATTTGTTGTGTAATGCGAACCCTCTTTTATGCGCCGGATGCGCACCGACTACGAAAATAGTAGCATTTACGGATTTAGAGTCAAATGGGTCGCAGATGGGCGCATCTCGTGTGCGCACGCTTGGACAACAATTCATTACGGTAAACAAATGGTGCATTTGGAAAGAAAATGCATCTTTTATTGGATGGGTTTGACATAGTGTGGCTCAGTGGAAATAACACATGTTGTTTTTATTGTTTTAATACAAAAAATCGATGGAAATTAAAATGGTATTATAATTTCTGGAGGAAGTTCAACTCATGGACTTTATAATGTTGTGACGTTCTCGATTTCCTAGTCCACTTCGCCTGGGGTTTGCGAAACATCCATCAATATAGCTCTTGTACCTTCTCCTGTATGCTTTTTGAAATCAAGGTCTAAGGCTTGGGGTTACAATACGGTTATCAGTCCATACGCTATGGATTTATGGATAGGTGGTCAGAAGACAGCTCATTCAGTACTTCCAGCTCAGATGTTCTTATAGAGCTGTTAGTTATGAGAATATCCAGAATTGAAGGATTAAGTAAGCAAAATGGTTAGAGATTAATTCAACATAGATCGTAAAACCAGCTCATTGTTTTAAATCTACGCAGAGGAAAAATGATCTGTTGTTTCTGCCAGGTCGTTGCGGTCGTCGCAGACATGTATTTGGGACAGTAATCCACCACTTCTACCTTCGTATATTTAACAGCGATTGATATGTTTTCAATATGGAAGAGGTCTTTTCTGGATTCAACAACTGTACCAGTACTAGTTCTGCGATGGTGACATCTCCGGTTATGCTAAGCGTTTCGATTGTTCCTGTGCAACATATGATGAATGCTTTTCGGCATTCCAGAAAACAATATTGAGTGCTCTATGGTGTGCAGCCATTCTTCGGTGTTTCCGGAGAAAAAATATTCAGCAGGACAATTACAACCTTGACAATGATTTCGTGTATTAAGCTAGCGGACTCCTCCGGCACAGATCTCGCCTATGACCGTGGGCATCGCACACTGGCCCTAAGTTCCACAAGGGATTACAGGATCCAATTGAAGCGTAAGGTTGCAGATTTACTTCATACGAAGTTTGACAATTAAGTAATGAGACCTTTCCTTCCCCTTTCCATTGATATATTTACCATCGCTCTAGCTTGTTCGCCTGCTGTGTCGTGTTGAGTAGAAGTGTGTTGGTGGTGCTCGTCATAAAAATGGAGAAACGAAATCAAGAGCAACGCGTCGTGTTTCGATGGCATAAAGAGTTTAAGGATGGGCGTGAAAGCGTGGAAGATGAGGCGCGGAGCGAGGCGAGTCAAGGTGCGAACTGATGCGAATGCGCAGCGTGTGCGCTCCCTAATCCTTGAAGATCGGCGTTTAACAGTTGCTGAATGTTGGCCTCGGAACTGGGTATGAACCGTGAAACAGTCAGAAAAATTTTAACCGACAATTTTGGGATGAAAAAGTTGTGCGCGAAGATGGTTCCAAAGAACCTTTCTGAGGAGCAAAAGCAGTGACCGTCGCAGAAGACTGTTTGGAACAAGTGGAAAACGATCCCACGTTGCTTGATCGAGTTATTACAGGCGATGACAGCTGGTTTTTCCAATACGACCCGGAAACCAAACGCCAAAGCTAGACAACCATTGTGACGCACGAAGGTGAAAAATGATCTTCAGCGTTGAGTCTCATTTCTTATGAATGGGTACGTCAACAAACAAAATTGTCGAATTTGGGACCATAACAACCCACATGAGATCTAATGCAGTATATACACAGTGCGATCAAACTCTCCATGACTTGGCTTCTCGTAGCGCCATCTTCACAAATTTCGTTGGAAAGGTCAAGCCTTATACCAACCTTAGAAAACCGATTTAAAAAAATGCAAATTATCAAATTTAGTTAACTGTTCTCGTAAATCACAAACAAATAGTCTCGCCGTCGTAAAAAAATCATGAAACAAAAAGCTGTAATTAAATACAATGTCAAACTGCCGCACAAACGATTGAAAAGATTAAACAAGTTTATGGGAGTGATTGTTGTTTAAGAGCAACTGTTTCGGTGGCACAAACGATTTCAAGAGGGACGCGAATCTATTGATGAAAACGAACGTCCCGGACCATCGCCACCACCTGAAGCAATTTAAAAAGTTCGTGAATTCATTGCAGGACATCGAAATGCTCCCATCAGGATGATAGCGGAAGCCTTGGAAATTCCGTAAGGGTATTATTCATTTCATTCTCACCGAGAATTTGAACAAACTGGCTGGAACTGGCTGAAATCAATTGAAACTGGTGACGATACAGGGTGCTTTCAATACGACCCAATAACAAAGCAACAAAGTGCTGAATGTCTGTCAGAAGGAGAGGCCAGACCTAGAAAAGTTCGTGAAGTGAATTCAAAAGTGAAGACAATGCTCAGTTTGTTCTATAGCAAGGGCATTGTCCACCAAAAATTCGTTCCACCTGGCCAGTATTTTATCTTGATGTTCTGAAGCGTTTATTAGCCAGAATCATATAATACCATGTAAGAGGGATTTGGACTTTGGTGCATGGCAACGCACCCGCTCACAATGTCAATCGTGTGCGCGATTATTTGGCACAAAAACATGTTTCTGTGTATAGTACTACGACAACCTTATATATTTTTGACCATGCAATTTCAGTCTTTTGATAATTTATATGTGTTAACGATAGCATTTTTTTAAAAAAAAAGTCTGAGTAATAACAACAACAACATCACTAACTTCTACATTCATTATAAATTGCACAATAAATTGAAAACATGAAATAACTTACCTGAACTTGTTGTGCCAGTGCATGTATCATGTCTTCTTTGGCCATTGTAACCTGTTCATTAAGACGACGCTCATACTCCTTTACAATTTCGCATATTTCCTGACTATCATTGTTAGTGACATCTTTGGGTGCTTCGACATTCTTTGGTGTATAGAGAAAAAGAATTGGGAGTAAAACCATGCCATGTTATAGTGTTTTTTTTTAATGTTTAGATTGGAATTGCATAAATGTCTATGTGAATTTGTGTGTTTTAGATGTGCTTGTGTTTTTTGAGTGAACAATATGGTATATAAAATATTTGCTTAATAGATTAGTAAAATATTAACGAAACTCTACAAATTTACTATTTGTATACAGTACTTTAATCGCAAAACAATAAAATTATTAAGTACAACAACATATAAAGCACAAGTTATACAACGAACATGTAAAATCAAACAAAATCACACTCACACCTAGAATTTTTGTTGTCTATACAAATTACTTACGCGAGATTCTGTCATGACCCATGCATTCTCTATTTCATCGTCGTATGACTGTAAATACACATTTATTATAATATATGCATTTAGTTAAATATTTTAATAAACTACCTGAATTACATCTCCGGCTAGCAAAGGTCGTTGAGTACTTGTCTGTTTAGTGGGACTTGCTGTCAGTTTACGGACACTCGTTCGGGTTGGTGTAATTTTGCGATGTGTCGGACTGGTAAGCAATTCAGTTTTATGCTTGCAATGACGAGCCGGACTCGCATCATGTGGTAACATTTGCTCTTGGTCAGACATATCAGAGCCACTGTCGCCAGAGTGACGTCGACTATGCTGCGAGAATATTTCTTCAGAGTATCTGCACAAATGAATAATAATTAATACAATTATAACTAGCTGAAAAGGGCTAAATTTATACTGTTTCTCTAGGTCTGCGCATTTCCGCTCAAAATAGCGTCTCAGTTCTTCCATTTCGCCGCCATGAATTTCGTCCAGTTCTTTACGGAGTTCCAAGAGTTCAGCCGAACCGTCACGTACATTGGTCAACAAGTTCTTCAAACGCATAACCTCCGCTTCTTTGTCGTGTTGAAGAAAACTCAGTTTTTCCTCGAGAATCTTCATTTCACCATCAACAGTGCTTCGAAGTTCGGCTGTATGCGCAGCAATGAAACTATCGAATTTTGGCTGCACTTTGGAAAAGGCTAGTAGCTCTTCGGATGTCAATTGGTCCTTGAATTTTAAGGTTGAATCTTGGATTGTAGGGGAATTTTTGATAGGCGAGTTAGGAGTTATTGTCGTTGAATTCTTCTTTTGGTGTTTATGATCCGACAAAGCAGAGTCAGCCAACTGGTTTTGCAGTTGAGATACTTGTGATTGTAGAATTTCGGTCTGGATTTCGAGTTTTTCGCGCATTTGCATAGAATCTTGCAGCGACGTGGTAAGTTGACCGATCAGCGATTCCCTGTCAAGCAATTCGTTCTGGAAGTCAAGTATCTAAAAAAAAAAAATATTGGATTTTTACAATAACCAATTCAATGAATATTAAATTAATGTCTTACTTTTACAACATACTCGTCCGGATAAGCGCGATACTCGGTCGAAGTGGTTATCATACTAAAAGAATCTCGACCAGAACCGATTGGTTCCTTCAATGAATCACGCCTTGAGTTGGATTCTATGTCCTTAGAGTCGGTATCTAATTTCAGCAACATGTTAAGACTGACCGGACTCTTGTAACTTGATGGTTCCTCAGAAATTTCCTTAACAACTTCAACTGATGCCTCGCTATTAGCAGTAGTCAACAATCCATCACCTATAATCTTTCGAATAGCTCCACCTTTTTCCTGTAATTCTTCTCGTTTAGATAACGAATCCAGATCATCTTGTTCAAATTCTTCTTCGGATATGTCGTCTAGCATTACTCGTGAGTACTCCACTCGTTCCATTGGCTTAACCACATATGTGGGTTCATCGATGTCATGTACTGCAGTCTCCAATTCAATCATGGTTCCCATAGTTCGCGTCTCCTTTTCGAAAACGGGTAAATTATAAATAGTTTCATTCAAGATCTGGTTTATTTGAGATTCATTGTTTATGTCAATGTTCGAGTCCAGTTCACTGAGTTCTTGTGTAATTTCTAGAGAATCTAAATGTATTTCTTCTTCTTCGTCTAGATTGACTTCTTGGTGCAAATCACCAGACTTTAAGCTAACATCAGCTGGATCTACTTCATGTTCATGTGATTTTTCATCCAGAGTGTGCTCTTCAACTAACAATAGATTAAGTGGAGTTTTTTCAGATTTATCATTTGACTCAAACGGAGCCTCTTCTGATGCAATAAGTGTATCTTCGATAATTTCTTCTTCGACTTCACTATTATTGGATACATGAGCAATTTCAGCGGATAAAACAAGATCCTTGACTTCATTATTTACTTCAGATTTTGATTTATCAGTTGATTCTTCATCGAGATGACTATTATGGGATAGAGGCGCAGATTCTACATCTTCTGTATGAACTAAAGTTTCTGTTTTTTCCACCGACGGCACTTCAACTTTGTTAGAAATTCCAACTGAAACATCGTCCACAACAATATCCGAAACATCGTTTGTTGTATTTTGATTCGAAGCACTTTGATCTTCACTTACCGAATTCAAACTAACAACATCAACGTTTTCCTGTTCCTGTGGATGTTCATGTTCTGACTTGACTTTCAAATCTGGTGCAATTTCTTTAATTGCATCGATTTCTGGTACCCACTTTTTATTTTCATCCAATGCTTTACATTCCTTTGTATTTAAACCAACAACTGGTTCTAAACTTTTGCCCATCGGCAGGCTCATAGAATCCAGTGCATCCAAGGCTTCATCCAATGAGTCACCCACACTGTCAGCCTCACTTCGTTCAAAATTGAAGTGCTTCGTTATGTTTTCTCCGGTTAATAACTGATCGTCATCATCAATGTTAAATAGTTGATTCCGACTGATATTTGTTATAGCTGGCGATGCTGCGGGCTCAACATCGGAGCCACCAAATGAAAAATGCTCCGATATTGACTGTGTCTCATCTGCCGATTGCTCAGCAGCATCGTCGTGCTTGCTTCCGGCCGGATTCATTGTTCAGTGCAAGAATATAAATTTAAATATGCAGGTCATTCAATGCATGCATTGCGAAATACCAAGCAGATGCTTCTCTATTATGAAATGAACATAAATATCGGTTAAACATTAATTTTGATTTAAAGATATGCGTGATATGTTAAATCGTTAATGCCAAGGTGTTTGGTGCACGTTTTTATAAGCAGCACCAAATTTCGTTGGCCTGTTTAACAGACGATATATATTAAATATACAAAAACGCACTTACCGCAAAGAGCGACTTAGCAGAACTATAATGTACACTGCACCGTGCACGTTTCCTTTGAGCAAAAGGTACTTAAAAATAGATACAAGTATAGAGAATAAGCACGAGATCTATTTATAAAATGCATTTATTTCATCTGCGACCAATGCATAACTTCGCATAAGCAGATATACTTAATAAATTATTATCGAGCCATGCGTGAAGAGAGCACTTGTGTAATTTCACCAAAATGCTAAGGAAAACACGTAAATTAACTATAATTATTATTTGCAGTGATGATCTGCAGAGCGTTGCATACCTTAAAATAATATGTAACGACGTTTTTCACTTATCAATTTTGTCACAACAAACATACGAAATAAATAACAAAACAACGCAGAGCGCAAACGCAAAAAAAAGCATGCTTTTGACAGGTGCGACAAATGTCGCGCGCGCGCACTGATCGGACAAGTTTGGTACAATTTTTATTATGTGGATCAGTTGCCCTTGCGATTAGTAGTTTTTTATGATATAGATATTTTGTAGTAGTGGATTATTAAAAACGTTTTCATTATAATTATATACTATAGTATAAGTTTTGAACAAACACTTAAGCGATTATTAACATTTTATCATAATTCTAAATGTATTACAGTAATACAAATTAATTAATATTTAATACACAAATATTTATTTAAATCGTTCAAATATTATTATATGTATTAAATAAATATATTTTTATGTAAATGACGCAGTTTACCAAGCAGTCACCATCTCTATTTTGTAGGTGGCCCATAATTACTGAAATGTGACTAACTTTTGCACATCGAATAGGGTTTGTGGCCCGGAGTAATTTTTCGAAATTTGTCGAATTAAAATGCGTTTGTTGCATATTTTAAAAGAAGTAAGTTTTCCACTTTTTGTCCTGCGGATACTATTTTCGATAAAGTGGGTCAACTTAGAATAACATTCTCGAAGAGCAAAGAAGATATTTAAAATGATGTAAATGTTGAAAAAGTGTGTTAATTTATTTATTTATTGGTGATCTTCTCTGTCATATTTAAATCACAATACACACCGATACACACAAAATAAAAATCTTTTTTTAAAAAAAATATTTAAAACTAATTATATTGACATACCCTTAAAAAATCTAATTAACCAACTAGCGCTAACTCATTTATTACATTTTTTCGATACAATCAAAAACCTGAATTTCGAACAAAAAAATCATAATCATAATAAACAAGTTAATTATATTTGCGTGCAGAGGCAAAAAGACACAAGCTACAGAAATGCGACTGTCGTAAACGAAATAAGTGCGATGTTGCCAGACGCACAGACGCAGTACGGACCGTCACCGATCGTTGCAAATCTAAAAAAATAATAATATTCATATATTGAAATACTTTTTTATAACATTAACTTACTGATTCCGAGCAATTTCTAAATTTTGCTCAAGTAAATCCAAAAGAGTTTCTTTTTGTGCTGAACTAGCAACAGCTCTTACAATCCGTTTCTGCATAATTCTGTAATAATATAAGAAAATATAGCTTGTATAGTATGTAGGTGAACACATTATAATGCATAAATATTTTTATAAATCGATTTTTATTACATTTTATATATTATATATATTTTATATTTAAATACAAATGTTTATTATATATAATATAATATAATATAAAAACAACTAAACAAGTAAACAATAATAATACCGCAATAATTGTGCAAGCAGTACCTCCCGATGTTGTGAC
>JANSTU010003856.1:0-17957 GCA_027564075.1 Bolitophila hybrida
ATTGATTTGGAATAACGGAACATTAATGTCATCAATTAACATATACACACGCACCCTGTATAGAACAATAAGTGTATCATGGCGTTGATGATTCACGATTCCGAATATAAAATAGCAAGATAGATCTCGCTGCATAAAGATATGGCAAAGAATATGTGCATTTGGTCTGCAAAGTTGTTAGAGTCACGTCAGGGCAAATTAAGACTCCTAACCATCGGCTCTATGTCGGTTTTAGTTCTATTTTTTCATATTATAGGTAATTTAAATTCCTATATTTTTTTTAAATAAGAAGTTTTAATTATATATATGATATATACCTATACCTATAAAGTTGATTTAGAAGGTATCATGGAATGGGTCAGACTCAGTTGCGCGTACGTTCAAATTAAACAAATTAAAATTAGATTAGCTTTTTAAAACATAACACAATTTATTATATATATTTTACGCCGATCTTGTAAAAACATTTTCGAGCATCTGACCTGCTCCCCATGGAATATAAGATACCATCGAAATCAATTAAAATGATTTTAAAACGAAAAGCACTCTTTTTAAAAAAATACATTTACAAAAATGTACACAAAACTTAATTTTATTTTTAAATTATTATTATTTTACTTTTTCTAATTAATTAACTTAATAAACATTAATGGTTACGAATTTTACAGGATAGATTCCGGAATGAGTCAATCGGATGCTCTTTGGTACGCAAGCGGAATTGTTATCTTGAACGCAATCAGTGCCCTGGTTTTAAACCAGTTTTTCTTTGGTAGTTTTCATATTGGCATGAAGGTTCGCGTGGCAGTTTGTAGTATTATATACCGAAAGGTGAGAATTTTAAAATAAATTATCTTGATGTTTATAAATCAATGGGATTATTTGAATTTTAGTCACTACGACTCTCTCAAACAGCTTTGGGAGAAACAGCACTCGGAAAAGTTGTTAACTTACTGTCCAACGATGTAAATCGTTTTGATCTGGTCTCATTGTTCCTACATTCATTGTGGTCTGCTCCTCTAATGTCCATCGTTGTGGGTTACCTGTTGTGGTTAGAAGTTCGTTGGGCCGGAATGATTGGAATTGTTATTGTATTTATTGTGGTGCCAATACAATGTAAATAACAATCATATTTTCATAAAAATAGATAATAATAATTTTGAATTTTTTTAATTTTAGCTTATACTGGAAAACTATCATCAATATTTCGACTTCAAACAGCCTTGAGAACTGATGAGCGTGTCCGTTTTATGGACGAAATAATATCTGGCATTCAAGTAATTAAGATGTATGCCTGGGAGAAACCCTTTACGCAACTTATAGAGTATGCACGCCGTATGGAACTGAAGATTGTCAGGAAGAACTCGTATGTTCGAGGCCTGTATATGACGTTTCTTCTATTCACCACTCGAATGGCATTGTTCTGTACAATGCTATCGATCGTGCTTTTATATGGTCGTGAAGAGTTGACTGCTTCAAAGGTATTATTTTTATATCTTTCAATAACAAAATGCATCTTAAACATATATATATTTTTATACAGGTATTTGTTATTTCGGCTTACTTCAATATTGTCTCGCAAACAATGTCACAGATGTTTGTACGTGGAGTTGCCGAAATAGCAGAGGCCTTGGTATCGTTGAGACGTTTACAAAACTTCCTGGAATACGAGGAGAAAAAACCGGAAGAATCTTTAAATATAAATGAATACAATACTGACTCATCAGAGGTATTTATTATTAATGTGTTATTATTATTGATTTGTTGCTAAAATATAACTATAACTTTTTTTTTCAGAATATAAATCTTCTTGAAAATGAATACTCTAATACTTCAAATATTGCTATATCGATGAAAGATGTCAACGCCCGATGGTTTCCGCTTTCTAAGGATATAATTATTAACACAAAATCAAAATCAAACGGAAATACATCAAAAAATCATCAAAGTGACGCCAATGACTGGAAATCCCCGACATTGTCAAATATTAATGTCAATATTTCAAAAGGAATTCTTGTGGGTATAGTTGGTCCAGTTGGTTCGGGTAAATCATCTTTCCTGCAGGCTCTACTACGTGAACTGCCTCTGGAAAGTGGTAAGATCTCAGTAATAGGAAACACATCATATTGTTGCCAGGAACCGTGGGTGTTTGCTGGTACAGCTAGACAGAACATACTTTTCGGTCAGGCAATGAATCGAGAACGTTACGATAATGTAATAATGGCATGCGATCTTAGTAAAGATTTCGAACAGTTTGAGAATGGAGATCGATCAATAATTGGAGAGCGAGGCACTTCGCTGTCAGGTGGTCAGAGAGCGAGAATAAAGTAATGAGTATTTTACACATAATTATATAATAAAATTATACATACACATTCTTTATAGTCTTGCTCGAGCAACATATCGTCAGGCTGAAGTGTATCTTCTAGATGATCCACTGAGTGCCGTCGATGCACACGTAGGAAGCCATCTCTTCAAGAAATGTATTGGAGCAGGAGGATTATTATCAAAAAAGAAAGCCACTCGAATTCTAGTCACTCATCAGGTTCATTTTCTTAAAGATGCAGATTGGGTTATTGTCTTAAAAGATGTGAGTACACAAAACTCAGCTAAAAAAAACTATTTTCTTATAAACTAAAAAAACAGGGTAAAATTGATGCACAAGGAACACCAAATGAACTGTCAAAAAGTGGCATTGATTTTGCTACTCTTTTGAAGACAGACGAGACATACAGTGCTAGTCAAGACAAACTAAATCGATTGACTGGCCAAAGAAGCCGAACTAATTCAGGTTCGTCGACACGATCGATTATATCATTTAATGAGGATGAAGCGGAGGATGATTTAAATAGTGATATGAAAACTTCACGTCACAATTCAGTAGAAGTTTTGCAACAACTAGAGTCTTCTTCCAAAGGGAAAGTCATTGGATCGGTTTTTGTAACCTACCTGAAGTCCGGTGGCAACGTTTGTTTGTTGTTTGTAATTTTAATGCTGTTTGCACTTACACAGGCTCTTGCAAGTGGATCTGATTACTGGGTTTCTTTTTGGTAATATACATATGATAATATTGATAAAATATAATATCATTAAATTTATTTATTTCAGGACGCATCAAGAGGAACTTAGATTATATAATTATCGAAATGATTCCAATGTACTAAACACAAATTATACACCTTTTGAAATGACTGTTACAACCAAGAGTTTATTCGAAACAGTTAACGGACTCCTTAGCACTGAATTATGTATATTTGTACATGGTAGTTTAATCCTTTTACTTTTTATTATAGGGATAACTAGGTAACTATTTATATATTATATATTTGATAAAAAAAAACTTTACCTAACTCTTTATTTTTAAGATCCATCTCCTTTTACTCAATTTGCGTGCATGCATCCCAGAAACTTCATGATTTCATGTTCAAGGGCATCATTTCGACAACGATGAGATTTTTTGATACCAATCCATCAGGACGTATATTGAATCGATTTTCTAAAGATATGGGTGCAGTCGATGAATTTCTACCAAAAGCTATTTTGGATGCTACTCAGATTATTTTAAATATGGCCGGAGCAATTGTTGTTACGGCCATTGTGAATCCACTATTTCTGGTGCCCGTTGCTTGTCTGGGCATTATTTTTGCGTTTGTACGTAAAGTTTACCTGAAAACATCAAAGAACATTAAGAGACTGGAGGGAGTGAGCAAGTATTTTAAATCATATTTCAAAAATAGAATCTAATTTTTGTATTTCTTTTGCAGCAAGATCTCCAGTTTTTACACATTTTTCTGCAACTTTGGGTGGTTTATCGACCATTCGTGCGTTTGAAGCGCAAAAAGTCCTCATCGAAGAGTTCGATAATCACCAAGACCTGCATTCTTCGTGCTGGTATATGTTCATCACCAGCAGTTGTGCTTTTGGTCTAGCACTAGATGTTCTGTGTCTGATATTTGTATTTGTTATTACGTTTACGCTTCTGTTGGTTACCGATAATGTTGACGGTGGCCAGGTTGGTCTGGCTATCACTCAAGCAATGGCACTGACCGGTATGTTGCAGTGGGGAATTCGGCAGAGTGCCGAGGTGGCCAATCAGTTAATGTCAGTTGAGCGAATTCTCGAATATCGCAGTCTTACATCCGAAATTCAGCCAACAAAACTGAAAAATAAGGCAGATGTTTGGCCAGAGCAGGGTAAAATTGAATTTCGGGATGTGTTCTATAGATATTTTAATGAAGCAGATCCGGTTTTGTGTGGATTAAGTTTTGTTGTTCAGCCTCGGGAAAAAATTGGAATTGTCGGCCGAACCGGAGCCGGTAAGTCATCATTAATCGGTGCCATTTTCCGACTGGCAGTTGTTAAAGGAGAGATAATTATTGATGACATCGACACGGCATCAATAAGTTTACATGATCTTAGATCAAAAGTGTCGATAATCCCACAGGATCCGGTACTGTTTTCTGGTACAATTCGAAGGTGAAACATATTGAAATCATTTCATCAATGATGAATTATATCCAATTTTATGTTTTAGAAATTTGGATCCATTTGAGGAGTATCCCGATGCAGATATTTGGCGAGCTCTTGAAGAGGTTGAACTAAAGGAAATTGCTAATGGTCCACTTGGTCTGCAGGGTTCCGTCATGGCTGGTGGTAGTAATTTTAGTGTTGGCCAACGACAGCTGGTTTGTCTTGCCAGGGCTATTCTTCGCAATAATAGAATTCTGGTACTGGATGAAGCTACAGCAAATGTTGATCCGCAGTATGTTTTATATAGTCTAATAAGGTTTCATATATTATTAAATATTGGTTTATTTTGTTACTTAGTACCGATGGATTAATTCAACAAACTATTCGAAAAAAGTTTGCCGATTGCACTGTGCTGACCATTGCTCATCGTTTGCATACTATAATGGACTCTGATCGTGTTCTTGTTATGGACACCGGAAAGGCAGTCGAATTTTCTTCCCCACATGAACTGCTTCAGCTTAAAGGAGGCATATTCCGTAAAATGGTACATACTCTCGGTTGGCAGGAAGTGGAAAGTCTTTCGAAAGTAGCTCTTAAAAAGTATGATGATAATATACATAGGAAGCAATAGCATATATATGTCTAAGGATTTTATATACATAAAACTCAGGATTAGTGCCGGCTTTATTACAGAGAAATAGAATTTTGTTGATACGTACAAGTTCTTTATTTAATTAGAAAACAATCAAACACAAATCTCTAACAAATAATGATTTATTATATAAGTTAATTAGTTAGTTAGTTAGTTGAAAATGTATTTATTTTCATCTTTATTAAAATTTATAATATATTTTACTAAACGTTTTTTTTTTTGTTGTTCTATATACTCCCGGGATGATTGGAAATGTTACGTTCTTTAAGTATCAGAAATTAAGCGCGACATGCAGAACCGCGAAGTATACAAAAAACCTTAAAAATATAGGTCAAATTAACAACTGCAACATTTTAATCTGGCATTTAAAAACAACAAAACTACCATAAAGGAAATTTCGATTATTTGTACAGCTCTCCGAAATATAAATTAAATCATCCCTAAACTAGCTTTTTGTACTTCGCGCTTGTGAACCATCGCGTTAGTTCACAGCACCAAATTATATGTAGCCTCTAATTCTTACGTTTTTCGATCCATCAGTCGAAATTAAGACGAAAATGTGACTGGATTTTGAAAATTACCATTCGTAGGTATTTGAAATGATAACCGTGACTTTTACGGATTGGACGGATGTATCGCCGAAACCAATGAAAATAATTTGAGGAAAGCGAAGGCATGAATCATGTCGTCTATCGATTTTGCCGTCTGGTGGTGAGGAAACCAACAATATAGTACCCATAGTAATTCAAAGAATTTGTCGTGTGAAAAAGATGTAATACAAATATTTATTTAATAAATAAGTTTTTAAAAGTGTTCGAGATATGTGATGATTTTTTATTTTATCCCCTACTTTACATCCCGGAAGTGAGAGAGTAAAATGGATCTGTAATTGGTATTTTTCTAACCGCTAAGCAGATGAAAGTACGACTTTCGCATGCGCTGTGATGAAAAGGTACAAGAAATAAAATTCAAATAAAACCTTTTTTATTCCTAATATTGTAAATTAATTGATGGCGCCAACAGCCCACGGTAGATGAGTGGTACAAATTATCGAGTATAAGTACTTTAGCAGCACCGAGCTTACAGAGAAATACAAATTATTCTCTTTATTTAAGAGAATTTAATCTATATGAGCTGTGCGTATTACTAATATAATTTGTGAATTATTGTGATATGTGATTAAATATTTATTACTTAAAAGCTTTTTTTAGAACGCATAAGCCATAACAAAAGTTGGTACTAGGCGATTAAATTGTGACAAATTTTGTTTTCACACAAATTTGTTAAAGAATTTTGGTATTCTCTAATCGATTTGTTTATTTGTTTTATTTATTATTCTAAAATTATTCTATTCTTGAAATTATCACACAAATTTCGTTACAATCTATTTTTGTTGTATTCAAAATATCACTAAATAATTTTTAAAAGGATACGTTAAGAACGATTCATGAATACCCAACTTGATGTGAATTGTGACTCAAAACATAAAAACTTAAACATTAAACAATAACATTAATATTATAATAAAGATAACATTGAACATATGTCAATATCAATATATTATTAAGTTAAAATCTGTCAACTGTCATGTGTCATTTGCCAATTGTCATCATAATCATATCATTCATCACTCGTGACTACTGGACTCGACTCGCGTGTCGTTAGTCCGTGTCATGATTCCTTAGCAGTGCTGCCATACGTAATTTAAAAAAAAAAAATATACAATTTTATATTCTGTTGCGCAACCCACTAAGTGGAAATTGTCAAGCAAGATGTTATGGATAATAATCTATTATAGAATATTTTTTTTTAATTATTGTTTATAGCACTTTGAAGAATATCAACATTGGCAAAAATACAAAATAGCTTCCAGCTCCAAACGTGATTTTTTTGTCGGTCGCCCTTAAAAGGGCAAGAGGCCAAAGTAGTTTGACGCAAAAGTGGGAGTTTTATGATATCTATCGATAGGTAATTTTAAGGGAGATACGGGCAAAAAGGTCATTTTTATATTTCAGTATAAGCAATGATTACACGATCTTTTAAAAGTAGCCGTTTCTGATTTTTTCTGCCAGTTGACGACAGTTGACGTTTAATCGCCTTGTCAGTTAATAACTGACAGTAGTCTCCACTATTGCGGCCAAAAACTAGTAGTTTTTAGTAAATTTTCACAGAAAATTCGACGCTCTCAGGTGCACGTCCGCCCAGAATGACGACAAGAAAGACGGCGAACGTGTCGGCATCCGACGAGACATCTGACAAAGCACGCTGCTTAAATGTCAAAAAGGGCAAAGACAACATACACGAACTGCTACTAAACTAATAATACGGCTTTGTGCACTTGGATTGCAGTTAAAAATGCGTAGTTGACTGTTTGGGTTATTACTTGAACTGTCGTTAACTGTTATCAACTGTCGATCGCATCGACAACTGTCAAAAGTAACCGTCCGTGTAATCGTGTATATATTATACTTTAGGCGTAGTAACAGTTTAAAATAAAAAAAGAAAAAAAATACATATAAAAATACAAAAGTTTTCTTTTTTATTTCAACACAAAGTACATTTTCATTAAAGAATTAATGTGTAAAAGTTTAATTATTTAGGAAACAACTGGAAAAAATCAATAAATACAAAGATTTGGAAAAATTTATAAGTATATTTGCGGTATTTTGTATTTTTTACTTTTTTTAACATTAAACGGGCTAAAGTATAATTTCTACAGACCTAAAGACACTACAGCTTTTGCGCGAACTCTTTACCTTAAATATTTTTTTACACCTCTCACTTCCTGCCTGTATACACACAAATATAAAAATGACCCTTTTGCTCCTGTCTTCCTTAAGGGTAGTCGGATTTTGTTTATGTGATTGGTATTTAAATTATCTTTTGAGTGGTGTCCCATGTTTCTCTTGGCGAACCACACTTACAATAGATGGCCCTTTTTAACATATGTTTGGCCTCAATCATTGATGAATATTTGTATATACAAATAATTTGTTTTCAAATTTAAATACGAATTTGTTTCCACAAATAAGTAATTTTAGAAAAAATCAGAAAGACATGAAGCACGTATAAACACAACACATTGATTTTATGGCATATTTCCTTCTTTTGCCTGAATAATTTTGTTAAAATCTTAAAGATACAATTATTTATATTTTGCATAATTATTAAATGTTTATTATACTTAAAATCATTTATTAATACATAATTATATACTATATAAATTACATTTGTCCTTTTTGTTTATATGTTTGATCACTGGATGAAACGTAAAAAAGCTTGTTATACAAAATCCACCTTAATCCACTTATTTGTTTTTCGCCTAATGGGGTACTTTATCTGTGCTGTTACAATTAAATTCCATCATTGATGCTCTCATACAAATTGCAAATAACAAATAAAATTATGAATTACAAAATAACTTGTAAATTTGTAGTATGGCAACACCTTTCACATTTCGGCTTGTTTTTTTTTGTTCTTTGTTGTCTTTTTCTTTGATTATATATCATTGCGTCAAAAGTCAAACTACGACTTACGACATTCGCCGTCTCGTTTAAATTTTAGATAGACTTAGGTTAAGCTGTTGCACGCCAGGCATCACGGAAAAACAGACTCATTCTCTTTTCTCTAGTACTCTTGCTGTGTGATAACTTTGTGAAAAATTAAAAATGAAAATTCAAAGTAATCTTTAATAAATGAGTACGTATTTATTTACTATTTACATGTGTGTGAGTGACTTTGTGCGTGCGTAGTACATAACATTGTGCTTATATCACGAAGTAAATATAGTGACTTATATTTACAAATTTATGGTTTTGTAATTGGGACTATAAATAAGATTAAGTTCAAAATCCATAGATAATTGAATCGAATGTGGAATCTGTAAATCTGTTTTGTCGGATTTGTTTGCAGGCAACCATTTGACAGTCTTATCTATTGCGGATATTATTCGGCGGCAAAAAAATGCATCGATATAAGATCTAGATTTATAGAATATGAGAGAGTGCGACTACGAAAGAATTATATATAATAATTGTGATTTGAATATGGTCTCTGAAATGCTACGCCTAATTAATTGTTTGCTTGATGAAATCAATTGTTGTTCAACCATTTGTACATAAACATTAATTTAGTCATTCACATAATTTAAGAAATAAATATCAATTTTAAACAAAATTCACCTAAATAATTTTAATTTAAAATATTTATTTTTCTAGGCCTTGTCTAGAAACCAAATGCATATAAAATTAACCTGGATATATAAATAAATTTATAATGGACAACACGAAAAAGCCTTACAAACCCAATCCTCGTAAAGGTGTCAACTTTGTGTCACAACTCTTTTTTGCCTGGGTTGTTCCGGAACTGTTCAAGGGCACGAGAAAAGGACTTAACGTCGATGACATCACCAAAAGCCTTAAAGCTGATCGTTCTGAAAAGCTTGGCGATAAGCTTGAAATGTAAGTATAAATAAATGTTTTTAAACTTTTATCTCTGCTCTTATATGCACAAGTAAATAGATCATGCTCCAATTATACTAAGATATTGTTTATTTTTCAACAATAACTAAATAACCTTCACATAAGTGATAACGCTTATATGTACAGTCATGCAGGATGTACTTACGATTTATATAATACAGTTTGGCGATAAGCTTGAAATTAAAAATCCGATATATGTTGTTAAATGTATAACTCTGGTGATACTCTAACAACTATGTAATCAAGCATAAGCTATTTAATGATGTTTATTTCAAGTGTCTCTCTGCTTAGACCATACCTTTAATCAATCATAAATTGCTTTTCGTACTATATATGTCTTATAATTATTTTTAATTTTTTTTTTTTAATATATTTCTAAAATTTTTGACAACAAAAAAAACGGAAATGAATATATTTTACGATTTAAAAAGGCCTGACTACTTTCCACAAGTATTCGATTATCTAGCGCCAAAGTCATGTTTTTTTTTACTTTATGTCTTTCCTACAAGGCTTTTTCTATTTTTTCATCTATTTAATGTCCCCTTAACAACATCACTACTAACACCTAACCCCTAATATTCGATCCAACTAAAAAAATTCAAGTTGTACAGCTGCTAACGCAGCTAAAATCTAAAATACATTTAACTTTTAAAAAAAAACCTTCGACTGTTTCGTTTCGAGTAAATTTAGAAGTTTTGTTTTGATTATACCTCGATGAGACTTGATTGGAATTAATTTCGCTATTTCAATACCTTGCTAATAATAAATCCCTTCAAATTGCGTTTCCTAAATTTTGACAAAATGTTTTCTTCTAAAATATCGTTGCTATTCATAGCATTGACTGTTTCTGAAAGTATATTTGAACTGGTGCACAACACACCACTCACAACCCTTTTAATCTTAAAGATTGTGACACAAAACTCCTTTAACACGAAGTCGTAGCGAAAATAATTTTTTTAGTTTTATGGTTTTTTATAGAATGTGAATTGTGGATATTACGTGTTGAAATTCAAGTTTTATGAGATGTATTTTTTCTTCAAGAATTACGGGTTTAAATAGTTACATGTTAAATGACAAGAATTGTGGGTTTTAAGAATTACTTATTTCATTTAACAAATTGAGTTATTGTGAATTATGAGTTTTGTGAATTGGGAGTTGTTGAATTGTTGTGTGTAATATTAATTGTCAGTTCTATGAATGAAGTGTTTTGAGATGATGAATTTGGTCTAAACGAACTCTGGCATATTGTTTAAATGTCAATATATAATCAAAATTCTGTATTTTTGCTTTTCGCAAAAAAAAATCCCAAACTCATTTCTGCAGATGTGCTAACACTGCATCCGAGTACTCACAAGAAAATAAGATTAGATAAGAATTTGATAACAAATCTGAAAAAGACGCAAATAAACGAGAAAAGATTGCTGAATTTAAGAAAATGAAAGATGCACTTTGAGAAAATTTAAATCTAAAAAAATATGATGGTTTTCTTTTTTAATTCAATAGTGTAGGGTTGCCTCTTGAATCTGAATATGTTTTTTTTAACAGTGCTATTCCTTCTTTAAACTGTTTTAAGACTTGTTTAGCCAGATAGTGATATCAAACCTAATAATATACATTTTTTTTAATAATATTTAAAATTTTTACATTCTTTTATTCACTATTTCTTTGCATAGATTTGTGTATGGTGAGTTTTAGGATACATAATCATATACATATCTAGTGTACATTGATAATTCATTATTTCTTGAAATAATACATTTATTCAATTTCTGTTTCAGTCACATAGTTTTTCAATGATAAAAATAATAAAAATGTAATGCTATTAAAATGATTATAAATATAAATATATATAAATATAAGTGTAATTTAGACAAAATAAATACTGCTACTAAAAGGTAAATAAAAAAAATCATAAATATTTTTCTATTGATTACTAAAAGTTCAAATCGGATTGTTCTTTTAGCTTAAGTTAAAATTATACCAGATTAAGTGTCTCAACTCATTCAGTGTTACTTCAAAAAAAATAGTCTACTTTATTTTTAATGATCAAATTTCCAATAAAAAGTTTCAATTAACCTCGACAATCATTTAACTATCAAGTGCTGAAATACTAACTGAACTCAAAAAGATGTGTAATCAATTGCTTTATAATTATGATTAAATAAAAAAACGCTATAAATTACTGCTTTGGCTGTGGAAGATAAGGTAAATGTACAGTTAAGTGGTGGTGACGTAAAATACATTGTACATAATATTGAAGGAAAGTACGAATCAAGTTTCAGATAAAGTTGTTCGCCAAACAACCCCTCCCCCCCTTGGTTAGAGTTTGTATGTAACTTTTCTGTTTAAATAGACAAATGAACAAATAGATTTTACGACGCGATCTGAAACCTGATTCGTACTCAGGAGCAAACAAAATTATTTTGGCGATAGACAATTCTGGAGATTGACAAACACACTCCACGGGAAATTTATTAAATTGTCTCCACACCGCATCAGAGAAAGCAGAGATACGCTATAAAAACTTTGCAATATCTCATTCACTACGCAAGATTGGCACAATTTAATAGATAGAGACGTTGAGCAAGTCATCTGTGAACTAATACAGACTAAATAAAATCCAAAGGGGAAAATGTTTATGCTCACCGAAAAAAAATTAAATTAAATCACACCGAACAAAAATATTGCTCACCAAAAAAAGGAAAAAATATTAAAGAAAAAGCAAAAATACATAGTGAATAATTCAAAAATACACAGTAAATGTTATAAAAATGAACACCAGGTTCCATATGAAAATCTAAATCAGAAGCCTAACAGGGTACTATTCCACGATCCACTATCCGCCATTCCCAAGAGTTGTTTTTGCTTAGCGTAATTCAAAAGGTTTTTTCCATAGGGTACTATTCCACGACCCTCTATCCGCCATTCCCAAGCGTTATTCGAAAGGTGTTTTCAATAAGCTTCGAGTTCAATTTTGTAACTTTTACAATTCACATTTAAATTAATTGGTAAAACATTTCAATTGTTTCCTGTGCAGAGGGCGATTTTGATTACTTTGGAATGCAAAATAACATTATGCGGTATTTAAATTTATTGGTAACCATTTTTTAATTTTTGCCTGAGCAAAACTAAATTTTGCGGAGGGAGATTTTGATTAATTTGGATTGCAAAATTAAATTATGCTCTGTGCGCTAAATTCGTAGCCAAATCCAAATACTCCATGCCTAACTAACCCAGACGAGCTCTAAAAAACTGATTATCCAAACCCGATTGAACGAAAACCACATTCTACAACTCATCAAGTACTACATGTGAAAAATTCTATTGTTGTCAATCGATAATAATAAATCTATGGCCCTTATATTGATAGACATCGAAAAAGCCTTTGAATTGGTTTGGCACTCTGGACTTGTCTGCAAACTCTTCGTTACTGTTATCCAATCTACTCAAAATCATTGACTTGTTCCTGCGCAACAGAACTTTTGATCTGCTTTAACGTCTTTAAGTCTTTAAGTCTTATTCGTTGATATAATCTTTTGTTCCGGTTACTCAGAAGTATGAGCTATGAGCTCAATGATATAGTTTTTCTCTTGGAACAGTCTTGCTTGAGTGGTGCGGCAATGTTTCTGGCTTCTGATAATATATTTGATTACCTTTAATATAGAGTAAGTGTTAGTAGAGCACATGTCTTGATGACGTAGTTCTAAGAGCCTATTTGTAGAGTTTATAGTAACAACGCTTCATATTCGCATCTATTTTATTCTGTGAGAACATGCTTAATTTCTATGGTCTACGTAAACATTTGTAAAAAAAACAACATTTTTAACATAGCTTATACCCGGTAGCATACGCTGTTACATTTTTATCTCTGTTGTTATATGCACAATTGATGCACATATAAATGATCTATTTACATGCTCCAATTATACTAAGATTGTTTATTTTTCAAATAACCTTCATATAAGAGATAACGCTCATATATACGTATACAATTTATATAATGCATCATTTTTTTTAGAGAATGGAATAAAGAGCTGTCCGTAGCCGGTAAAAAGAATAGAAAGCCTCTATTGAGAAATGCATTATTTAAAACTTTTGCACCTTCCGTCATTGTGGATGGATTCCTTATACTTATGTTTATTCTCATTAGGTAAATTCTAAATATATAATCTATAACCGATAAATATTCATAAAGAAACATAATGTTTTAGATCACTACTGCCTGTTGTACTGGCCCAATTACTTAAGCAATTCCAACAGCCAATTATATCTGTACATTCAAACATAGCATTGAATAATACACAAATACCAATTTTATTAAACCGCACGGTTCGCAGTGATGATACGGGCTCATCAATTGGCGCCTCGCTTAATGAAGATGAATTAGCGCATTTCGACACGCTTATGAATAACGCTGAAAAGAAGTACGGCAGCACCAATAATGGTTTGTTTTGTATATTTTAATTTAATAATTGTAATGTATTTTAAATTTGTTTTTATTTATTAAATTTTAGCCATAGATAATACCAACAATCAACAAAAAGAAACGTCCAAAAACTCCTTCAGTTTAGCCGATAAAAACGAATTTAGTATACCAAAGCACACTGAAAAATCTGAGATAAATAACGAAAATTCCTTTTGGACATCATTAGTGAATTTCTATAATCATGCTGCAAACGATGTGTACTGGCTAGCATCATGTGTGGTCATTATGACAATGTTGGGCTGTCTGTTTTCACATCACCAGGATTTGCGACAGCGTATGGTCGGTGCACGAATGCGTATTGCTTGTTGCTCATTAATTTACCGCAAAACACTTCGTCTATCCAAAAAGTCGGCTGGTCACACACCTGTAGGTTATTTGATTAATCTACTATCGAATGATGTGAGTCGTCTAGATTATGGTTTTGTTTTTGCTCATTACGTATGGATTCTACCATTGCAGGTTAGTGTCATTTATATTTTTTTTAAAATTTTCTTTTTAAAATTATTATTTTAGTCTTGTCTAATTTGCTATCTTATATATCGACAAGTTGGCGCAGCTGCTTTTGTAGGCGTGATCGGCCTTCTTTTGAAAACCGTACCCGTTCAAACGGGTCTTAGTCGTCTGACATCAATTTTACGTATGAAAGTGGCCAGAAGAACAGATCAGCGTGTGGGCATTATGAACGAACTTATCCAAGGAATTCAGGTAATATATAAATCTGTAATTTTTTTTAATTAAATAATACTAATACAAAAGAAGTAGGTCATTAAAATGTACGCATGGGAAAAACCGTTTGATTCTGTGGTATCGGAAGCTCGTCGTTTAGAAGTCAAGGAGATCCGTCGTGCTTCGTATATTCGTGGTGTAAATTTGAGGTAATTATTATATTATTTAAAATCAGCTTCATTTTTTATACTTTTTATATGTTTATCCAGCACTATGGTGTTTACCGAACGCTCTACTCTGTTCATCACGATTCTCGCATGTGTTCTTTTAGGACAACGTATAACTGCGGATGTGGTATTCTCTATGGCCCAGTTTTTTAATGTTCTCCAGCTTAGTGCGGCCATTCATTATCCATTAGCTCTGTCTCTGGGCGCCGAAGCACTTGTTTCTATCAAGCGTGTTGAAGAATATCTAATGTCGGATGAAAAAAAAACAAAGAAAATGATCGAAGCCAATAAATTAAACAACGCCACAAAAGGTTGGTTTAAAAGTGATTTATGATTGACATTATTTATACTCGTTATATTTTATTGTAGAAAAACTAGATAGTTCACTGAGTTTGACTAATGTGAATGCCACTTGGGAAGACCCTAAGAAACTTACACTGACTGACGTAACCATTAAGGTCAAACCAGGACAATTGTGTGCTATTATTGGAACTGTTGGAGCTGGGAAGGTAAACAAGCAGATAGATAAATACAAACAAAAAATACTGATATTATTTTAAAGAGTTCCTTGCTTCATCTACTGTTGGGTGAACTTCCGCTTAATTCTGGCCATTTAAGCGTAAACGGAACACTATCATATGCTTCCCAAGAGGCATGGCTTTTCACAGGTACCGTACGAGCAAACATTCTATTTGGCCAAGAGTATGAAAAGAAAAAATATGCAGAAGTGGTGAAATGCTGTGCACTCACCACAGACTTTGAACAATTTCCCAATGGCGACAAGACAATTGTGGGTGAACGTGGAGCTTCACTTTCTGGTGGTCAAAGAGCTCGAATAAGTTTTGCTCGAGCTGTATACAAAGAGGCTTCGATTTACTTGTTAGACGATCCTCTAAGTGCTGTCGATGCACATGTGGGAAAGCATTTGTTTGATGAGGTTATTGGCCCAAAAGGTCGCCTTAGTATGCAAGGAGCAACTAGAGTTCTGGTAACACATCAAGTGCATTTTCTGAAGGAAGCTGATGTCATTGTGATACTTGAACAAGGACGCATCCTGCGTCAAGGCTCGTATACAGAGCTTGCCAATAGTAATTTAGATTTTGCAAAGCTGTTAGAAAAACCCAACGAGATTGAGGAAATTTTATCAGTGCATGAAGACGATGGAGTAATATACGAAGATGATGAAATACCGTATATTGATGGAGTGTCTGGATACCAACCACTGCGTCAGAGAAGGAGCACAAATGAAAGCACATCGAAAAGCTCGTTTACTAAATCGGTGAGATTTCTTAAAATTGAATATTCACAATAGAAGTTACTAACTATTAAAACAAATATTTAGTCGATCAGTATCGCGGATATTATCGAAGAAAATACTGAAGAGCAGGCAGATGGTAGTGTTTCACATGTGGTTTGGCGGAAGTACTTCAGTGCTGGCGGAAACATTTTCACCTTGATTGTATTATTTTTGGTGATGATTATATCTCAATGCATCATCAGCGGATCAGATTACTTTGTAAACTATTGGACACAACAAGAAGATCTTCGACTACGTGGCGAGAAAACCCTTATGTCTACGGTTGAATGTCTGTATATTTACGGTGGCATCATAATAGCTGTTATTTTGGTAATATTCATTTACATCCACTATTTTTGTTTCTTCTAAAAATAACTATATTCAACTAGGTTTGTTTCTTGCGTGGATATTTGTTTTTCAATATTTGTATGCGATCTTCAAAAAATCTACACAACAAGATGTTTACGCGCATTTTGTCAGCTCCGATGAATTTTTTTGATACAAATCCTTCCGGTCGTATTTTGAATCGATTTTCAAAGGACATGGGTTCTATTGATGAGCTTTTACCTAAAGCTATGATGGATGCTATTCAGGTTTGTTATTTAATAGTTTTTTTTTAAATTATGTTAATAATGTTTTTTATTTATAAGATTTTTCTAGTAATGATTGGAATTTTGGTCATGGTTAGTTTAGTAAATCCTTTGATGATATGCGCATTAGCTGGAGCAGTCATTTTGTCTGCATGCGTTCTAAAATTATACCTGCGCCCTTCTCAAGATCTGAAGCGTCTTGAAGGAATTTGTAAGTTTAATTTTGTTTGATAATTTACATAATATTTAAATATAAATCGATAATTTTAGCTCGAAGTCCAGTCTTTTCGCACATTTCCGCCACTTTACTGGGTATTTCAACTATTCGTTCTAGAGATCTGGAAACAAACCTATCCAAGGAATTTGACGGCCTACAGGACGTACACAGTTCGGTATATCAGGTCACTTTGTCGGCCAACACAGCACTTGGTCTGTGGTTAGACTGCATCAGCACGGCATTTGTAGCATGTGTTACGTTTAGCTTTATAGCCGTCTTTGACAGTGCGTATAATTTTTTCTATATTATCAAAAATAATATTTATTTTTTTTAAATTTAGGTACATTTAGCGGTAACGTTGGTCTGGCTATATCACAGGCGCTAATTCTTACCGGAATGGTGCAATATGGAATCCGTCAAACTGCCGAATCCATGCAGCAGATGACTAGCGTAGAACGTGTGTTACACTACACAAATTTGGAAGCGGTTAGATTTCTCTTTGATTTATTTATAAACATTTGCTTATAAAGCTTTAAATATTTTTAGGAAGATTCCCAAATAAAATTACCGCCAAAAACATGGCCGCAGTTAGGCCGTATTCAGTTTAAGAACATGTCTCTTCGGTACGATGTGCACGATCCTCCGGTATTGAAAAACTTAAATATCACAATCGAGCCTGGCTGGAAAGTTGGCATTGTTGGACGTACTGGTGCTGGCAAATCTTCTCTAATTAATGCTCTATTTCGTCTCTCGCCAATTGAGGGTGAAATTTACATCGATGGCATAGAAACTGGATCTATATCACTAGACAGCTTACGATCAAATGTGTCTATTATACCTCAAAACACAGTGCTCTTTATGGCAACCATCCGAA
>JANSTU010003867.1:0-17957 GCA_027564075.1 Bolitophila hybrida
CTCAAAAAGTCACTGTTTGGTGTGCTCTATGGGCAGAGGGAATCATTGGTCCATATTTCTTCAAAAATGAAGCCGGCTATGTACTATTCGGTTAGAATAATTAGTTTTAACTAAAATTCATGTGTTTCGTGCACGACTTTATTCTAATAAGTAAAGTTATATGTATTCTGACAAGTGTACAAAAATATATTACGGGTCTAACGGGATAAACATATGCAACGAACAAGTAATACGTATTACGTATTAGGTCCTGTTTACATAGTCAACAATGACCAAGACTAACCTAGTATATGATTTCTTTTTTTCGTTTTTAAGAAGACTAGACCATTGAAATGTTTCGACGAATTTAGCTGCAACAATGACCACTAACCAAATCTGGTCTGAAAAAAAAAATGTACTCAAATTTGGTAAACAGAAACATAATTTTATTAAAAAAATGTTTCCTAATAACAAAAATCCAAAACATTAAAAAAACCTCAATCAATTTCTAAATAAAAAGAAGTCACGCACCCCATTCGCCTCTTATCCCTCACGACTTAAACGTAATATAATTCTGTAAAATATAAACATGCAAATACATATTGCTAATGCTCCGTTATATATGTGTGTGTGTTTAATTTTCATTACATCCAGTCACCAAATTATCTCTCTTTCTCTATAAATAAATAATATATTCAATTCAGGCGATTTGTATTCCGACAAACAATGCCCCCAGCTCCATAGTGTATATTATAAACCATGTAATATTGAATATGTTTACATGCGGCTTATGTACACCAAATCTTTATATATATGTACTTTATACGGTACCGCGCGTACGTTCTGTACGGTATATATGTAAAATTGAGAAAATTCCAAACGATAATCTGACTTTGATTAAAACCTCGTCTCTAATTTGAGGGACAAATGATTTGATTTGGTTCGTAAATATAGTTCTAAGGAATTTATATATATACTTTACATCGTATATAGATAAATACTCTTTAATATGACGTATATAAAGTGTAGTTATTTACTTACGCACGCGTTTATAGAATGTATGTTATGGTGTAGTTAATTAATTAGAATGCCGTCCAATTAATCATTGGATGTTTAAATAATTTTGAATTTGGAATGAATAAGAAAAAAGTGTTTATATTTTGGTAAATATGCGCAGTGGATGCCTATTTTGAACTGTATTAGTGTGTTACGCTGAGATTTGTTTATGATTAAGATTTATAGGGGTAGACTTGATTATTTGGTGGATATAAACTACAAGAAGCATTCACAAACAATAATAAATCATTTTAAGAAATGTTCTCCTAAGTTTTTGTGAATTTGTGTTATTTTATGTATATTTGCTTCTCTTTAAGGCAAACCCTTAAATTATGATTTTTTTGGAACTAAATGTAGTTTTCCTTTAACCCCTTCGTCCAAATCTCCACCTCCTCCTCCTTGTTATGAATCGCCCTCCGCATTTTTTTAGTGTCTCACAGTATCAGTTTATATGGTCTATATGATTTTCTTCGCTGAAATTGTGGTTTTGAGCTTTTTGGCAGATGGTGAAGAGGTGTGACGACAGTGTTGATACAGATGTCAAGTATATATATATATATATAGATATATTGACATTTATTTCTGAATTCTTTCTTATATTACGCATTGGTCAAACCATGCGATCCACTGAACTAGATGTTTCGTTAAAAAAATGAGTGCGTTTTTGAATAGTGGAAACGTAATTTTTCGATTATTTTTGATCGAAAAACGTCCCAACGTGATAGAGGCTTAAAAACGTCAAAATGACGTTAATACATCCAATATGGCAACGTTGGTTGGTTTGTCAGCTCGTAAGAAACTGGATTGACATTGTTCACGAAACGTGTTGTCGCGTCGACAGTTCTCAAGGTACTGACATCAAACCGGTCTCGTTGCAAAGGGCAGAAGTCAGGCTACACTGCCGTTGCAATATGACGTAAATAAAATGCCGCCTCAGTACAAAATTGGCAAAATTCGATCTTATTCATCAACATACATTCCTTCAAGAGTGATACAATCAGTCCAATGCCGCTCTAGCATATCGACACCTTTTTTGTAGAACGATTTGTCTTTGACCTCAAAATAAGCTTCAGTTTCAGCGAACGGCTCTTCATTCGAGACAAAATTCTTTCCCGCGAGCATTTTTTTTCAGGTCTGCGAACAGGTGGTAGTCGCTAGGGGCCCAATCTGAATAATATTTAAGACGTATAATATTATGTTTACATTTAATTCATATAAATGTTTTTTAAATTGTTGTTTTCTATTGTTTGGATGGGATTTTTGAGGTGACCCTGAAGTCTCGTGATAGAAAAACAAATGTATCTGGATTTTTTTTTTACATTTTTACATTTTTTTATAAATATCATTAAGTTTTATACAGTTTTATGTTAAATAAATGTATTATATTCTAGTTTACAAAACATTCACTTTCTTCTTAATTCATTCATTGAGATTCTTAAACTGTTCTTCCACGTGAGTAGCTTTTTGCACAACGTACATTTACGTCGCTATTACATGATATATAAAGCTTCTCGGGTTACCTTTAGGAACGAAACGGATGTTAATGATGGACTGCAAGTGCCTACACAGTAGCAAACCCATATCCGGTCAATGATTTCCATAGAACGACTAATAAAGCATTTATCGGAACAATATTTAGAAATAAGTAAGAAAATAGTAGTTTTGCCATCATTAGTCAGTGCTGCGATTCAGACGACCTAAGCACGAGTTAGAATTTAAAAAAATCAGCGTTCTCTATATTAGAAAGGGGTAACCAAAGATATAACTACATCCGTTCATATGGACATGTTTAAATATCTATTTATATTTACTCTGTTTCTGTGTAATATTTTCCATAAAACAAATTAATATTATTAAAAAGATTTTCTATTGATATGTACACCACGCTAGCTAGGAATGGCAACGATGTATCGTTTTAAAAAACATGGATGTAAATAAAACATATATGTATATAGGTATTATAGATAATATAATAGATACCTATGTTTTCCGATGCTGGGTCTTGACAGCTATATTTCCCTCATTAGTCAAACATTTTTGTGAATTTAGTGGATGTATGCTTCTCTATTTTGGTTTGAAGTGTTCATAACTTCACACTTATTTTCATGTTTGTTTCTTGGTAGCGATTCTGAAAACTTTTATGTCGATGTTATTATGCATCGAAAAACGATACACTTTTTTAATTTTTCGGTAATAGATATAATATTATAAAATGTTATGTTTGTGTGTTATTTGTTCTCAGAACGGAGTTAGACTCAGTTTGAAATACAATTTACATTTACATCACAAACATAAAGAAGAAAAAAAGTCAAGTTAAACGAATACAAACAAAAAATATGATTTTAGGCATATTTTTTGCACTTGATGTATCGATACATATATCTACCCCGATGTTTTTTAATCTCGATTGCTATGCCTATACGAGACGATGTGAATTTATGGAAGTATATTGCCAAGACGGCTATGAATGTATTTGTTATACATTATGCTCAAAATCCAATAATTTCAATATTAATCTGCTAAACTTGAAAAGGTAAAATTAAGTTTTCAGATAAAGAGCCTTTACTGTCTAGAACTATGAAAACTACGAATTTGTGCACATATACGATAAATGAAATGTACTGCTTCTAAATATATTATATTAACAAAAAACACAGATTTTAGTTCATATTTAAGATTTATTTAATGTAAAACAGTTTCAGATATTTAAAAATAAAACGCTTCAACAAATTCACTTACAAGGCAGATTGGGCATAAGTAATAAAAACATTTTTTTTTAAATTCTATTTTATTATATTCGATAAGTTCTTTACCCTTTTTATAGTAGTGTGTCAAACTCCTCAAAATAGTCGTTTATCTCAGCCCTCATCTTTTCATTCGAGTAGAAGTTCTTATAAGAAAGCATTTTTTCGTTTCCAATTCTTTCAGTTGGTCATCGTTTTCACTGCGTTGTACCAAACTACTTGATCGATGTCCATGAAATTTTACAGGTGGTCTTCTTTAAGTATTGTAGCTGCTAAAAAAAATACAAATTCTGTATTAGTGGTGCTACCAATATGTCAGGCCCGGGACTTTTCAATCTGCCTAGTATATACATTTATGATACATTCACATATTTGAAGCAGAAACCATAATAGGAATAAATTACAACATAAACTAAAATAATGTTTTTTGTTATTTTTTTTTTCTCATTTCTTTGACTTTGAAAAGTTTGATATTTCTTATAAAAGATGATTTTTTTTGCTCTCAAATACAGATTCTGCATTCTCATAATGTAAAATCTATTCAATTTTTAAAGATTCTTCTTCTTCTCCAGATGATTCAAATTATGAATAATTACAATCCTGTTTTATGGGAGAACTTACACTTTTAATCTAGCTTTCCGTATTTTTCGAATAAACATAAATCAAAGCGTCTAAATAAGGAACTCATCCGCATATTATCATTTCCAATGTTCCAATATTCGTCGTAATTTTTTTCGAATACTCAATTCAATTGCATTTTTTATAGCAAAAGCTCAGTTTTTTTCTCTATAATTTTTTTCCATACATCGGTAATCCGTGGTTCCTTTTTCGTTTTCGCGTTTTTTTTGTATCAAATTCTCCGCAGATATTCCGATAAGACCTTATTTTTACTTGCCATGAAATTTGATTCTAAGGGTCGTCTGGTGAAAATGGTGGACATTCCTTTGTATTACACTCAAACAAAAACCGTATTGAAATGGATAATAGATGAGTTGTACATTATTGTACAATGACCAATGTTTAGATATAGTAATGAAGGCGAATCCTTATCATCCAGCTGTCACTCATTTGACCATCCATCTTGAAAATGAGCAACGTGATTCACAGAATTCGAAAATTCGTGCTTTATTTGCAATGTAATATGTTGTCCAAACAACCCAAACGTATTATGAGAAAAATAAAAGGATGACATGAGTGAGTATATTTTATATGAACAACGTAATTCATGGAAATGCAGTTTATATTATACACCAGCAAAATATAATAAGGAAAATTGGAAGACTTATTTATGATATGTATGATTATTTCACACATCAACCACAATTATTGGCAGACCAAAAATATTTTTTTGATTCGTTAATACTTTTTTTTAAAGGCTACATTCGAAAAACACTTCGACCTCCCATAAACCAGCCACACTCGGCTATGGCTATGGTTTTTGGATGGAAAAGCCTATTTGTTTTCCCTAATTTTGGCTAATATACGTTTTCAAAGTTGAATTGATGCCAAGTTGTAATCTGGGATGAATATATAATGGAACATAAACATTAGATGCTTTAAATCGTACGTAGAATGATTTGATGGGCAACGAAAGACTTTTTGCGACACTCTTATTTCGATATCAGGAGATTTTTAGCAAACACTTCCGGTTATTCCACGTTCCACATATGCAGATGAAATAAATGTCTGTTTCAAAGCTTCATCACTTTGGAAACACAAAAAGGAAATGTTAGCAGCCAACATGTTGTATTAGTAAATTGATCGCAATCTCGACGCAATCAACAAAAATAAGTCATATTTGTGTGTGAAAATTTTAGACGATAAATCACTAAATAGATTAGAAACGATTAGAAGGGCAAAAAAATGTGTATTTTATCATTTTGTAAATGAAGATGGCACATTTAACGAAGAATACGAGCTGCGGTTAAAGAAGATCTAAGGAAAAATAACGAAATTAAATCATATTTAGTGAAGGAATCAAAGTTCGCCACTTTTTTCAGAAACAACAATCCGAAACGGATCGGATGATTATAAGACCGTCGAATATGCCTTCTTTGATCTTTCCCAGCATAAGATTTAAAAAAATGGTTACATTGGGATCTGGAACACAAAAATGGTTTCGCCTATTGCAATTTAATTAATTTTAGGCTGATGAAAGTTCGCCGGGTCAGCTATAGTACATTAAACAATACAGACAATAATATATACTATATAATTTTAAAAATGTTTTAAAATATAAAATCAAACATTTTATACAGTTAATGTATACAGTTATATTAACTTTTGACCATAGATTTTTACCTAGAGTTTATTTTGATGTCAAAATCCAGCTATTATATGTGTAAAAAATCTATTATAATATTACAATAATGGCATAACGTTTTATTTCAATATACATATCTAATTGTTCTCGAAACTTTGTTTTTGTTGTCTTTTGAATACATTTACACCACGCACTTGCCGTTATTTGACATCAAATTAGCCATTAGTCATTATTCATATTCAATTTATCGAAAAAAGACATTACGAAGATCAAGAATTTTGGCCTCTATTGCGATTTGAAGATATTTGGATAATTAATAATACAATAACAACAAACGTATTATTTTGACCCATTGTCGAACATATTTTCTTTATTTATCTATATATTGTACTTGTATGTGTATGTGTAGGTATTTTGTATGGAAAAACACGATAGTCCCGTACCGTGACTTTTTGAGTTCGATTTACGATATGTGTGAATCTTGATCAACCGTTACATCGTGGATTTATATGTATAAATATGCGTGTTGACTAGCCCATCGTCTTCTGTACACAAATATATATATAGTATATATATATAATTGTACACGGTTACATGTTTATATTTCTATGTTCCTTCGAACCGTATGTTGTATTTCATAAAATATACAAATATATATATATATATATATATATTGCCGATAAGTAGCATAAATACGTAAGAAATGATGCGGTATTCATTAAATTGAAGAATATTATATTATGTGTTCGCTATAGGTTATTGGTACATAAATACAAAACTCACACATTCATACATAAATACAAACAATTTTAATATGTCTTAGACGCATGATATAACAGCGCATTTGAATTAAAGTCCAAGCGCGCCATTCCCGTTATTATAAAATATATAATATACACATCAGGTATGTTAGCGCAAAGGCTCGTGTTGCGAAGATGAAGAGCGCATTTGCTTGTTGGCCAGAATAACAGAAGTAAACTGGCTCCGCTGGCGATTCTAAAACCAGTTTCTACAGAGCTCAACTCAACATCATATATGCGCACACTCTTGCGCATTTGAATAATATGCGTATACAAACATTTTTCTTGGGCGATTCTCTGTGTGTGTGTGTTTTAGTTAATAATGCAGGTTTCTACATTCTTGGCTGACATGCGGAATGTTTTTCGTGAAAATAATATAGAACGGCCAATTGCAATGGCGAATAAGAAGTGATTTCAAGTGTTGACCTTTTCGTGACAGTCTTAAATGCCAATATAAGGTATATAGCACAAAAAGAATTACATTACCACAACGCCATATCCGGGCGCACCCAATTGGTTGAAGTTAATAGCCTCCACAACAGAAACCGTTCTTATATTGTCAGTTTGCAAAACGTAGCTCGTAAACATTATACAATAAAACAATTGAGATAAGGTTTTAAGGAGGAATAGTAAACATTTTGGTTCTATCCAAATTAAAAAAAAATGTGTCAGATGTGTCAGTCAGTCGGCCAATCGTATTATTCTCGTTAATATTGATTCGGTCAATTGTATAATTTTGAAATTCGAAATTGGGTCAATCGTATTACATAATTGAAAATACTACAAAGGGTCGATTTTGCCAAATATTTGTTTTTATTTGCCATTTGAACGAAGTCATATTCCACACATAATGTCATCGATAGGACTTGTAGGGTATTTTTGTTGTGTCTTTAATTTTTTGCTAACTTTCTGTTAGTGTGTTTTCGCAAAGAGATAGAAAAACGCCAGGCGACGATACGATCTTGCAATACATTGTTGTAGCTTTGTGTATTGTTGGTTTTGAATAGTTTTGACATATATTTTCAACGGCGCACAGAAGGAAATCTCAAATGTCAACTTTCAAATTGAATTGTTTTTTTCAATTTTTTAAAAAAATAATACACTGTAAGTAAATAAACAGACCCTAAAATATTATATAGATAATTTTTTGCATTCTTTTTTTTTGGGTCTACTCACATTTGTACGCAAATGTTTTAATATAATTAATGGATATTGTTTATCAAGATAAAGATAATATCTTAATATGATTTTTTTAAAAATATGGATTAGTGAAAATGTTATTTATTTTGTCTATAGCTAGATTTACAAAATGTCCCTCTGTGCGGTGGCGTACAACAACAAACACCAAGAATTAAAATTGACCCAAGTAGGTCTCTTGAGAGGTGATGTATACCTTTTGTAAATATGAACTCGGGTTAAATTAGATGTCAAAAGAAAATACCTAATATGGTCTTCGAAGGGCTTTTCCTGTAAACGCATCACAATTTTAAAACATATCAGCTGTGATGTCTTAAATCTGCATATTGCACTAATGAAATCTGCACCAAAGAAAATTTCAAATCTTTAGTAATTAATAAATTGTGGAGTACTTAATTAAATTTACAGTCGCTATTATAGATAAAGTTTTAAATTTTATACAGTTTATTAAAAATAAATCAAAATTTGTTTTACAATTTTGTCAAAAAAAATGTTTTGTCAATAAATAAATAACATATATACAAAAAATTACACATTATTACTGATTTTTTTTGGTAAAATAAACTATTTATTCAGATTTGTCAAAAATACACAAATAAAGTTTCATTTTTTTTTTATTTATTCCAAATTTTTGTTGAAAAAACACTATTTTAAAGTTTTGTCAAAAATACATTTTTTTACAGTTTTGACAATTTTTTATTTTTGTTACCAACTTCAACAAATCTAATGCGAACAAATTTTAAACGATGATTCATGTAGAAACCATTGGACGTTTCAGCTAGACTCTGCACCATCCCATAAAATCAGATAAACCTAACTTTGTTACTAGCTTTACAATTATATTTTCCGTACTTAAACCTATACATTTTGTCCATATGGGCCATTCTGAAGTCCAAATTATGTTATAATTTGTTTAGCATAAACTTCTTTTAACTTTCCTTGTGGAGTTATTAAATCCATTATTCTTGTCGATGTTATGAGTGGCAACCGTGCAATGAAAAAAAATGGAGCACCAACTTTACCGAAAAGTAAAGAATCCAAGAAGAAATTATGAATATTCAAGAGAGGAAAAGAGTAAACAGTTTTTCAAGTTCGTAACAAATATATTAGTCCCTGTATCAAATTTTTTTAAGCATGTAGATTGTGATAATTATCAATTATAAAAAAAAAAATCATACTACAATTCCTGTTTTGCCGCTATGGTTTTTTAGTCCGGTTGCAATTAATTAATTGAATTCGGGTTTTGCTCTGAGAAGATGCTTGAAAGCAGTACTACAATGCAATTTTGAAGGTTTTATGAAGTTTCTGCTTCATTTAGATATCCAGAACGCTACCCCTTATGAGGGACATTTTAAAATCATGAGAATCAGCCAGCCATGGAATTACTGTAGATTTATCCTCTAGATCAGATGTATAATAACACTTTTTAAACATTATTAGTTTTCCTGGACGGTATTTTATTTACCTACAAATATCAATCTTTAATGTTTAATCGCACCGGGTAATTCATTAACCTTAAAAACCAATTGAAGAAAAGTTACTCAAGTTTAACTGATGGAGAAGAACCTGGATGACTGAAACCAATCAAACAGTGAATGTTTAGTCTTTTTCTTTATAATTAACAATGTCTTCTTTTTTATTTTCAGAATGCCCACATTGAGCCATTAAACCACACGTGCAATACCACATCCAAAAATGTCTACAATATGTCCACGATTCGCACAGAATGCCTGGAAGAAGGATCTCTGTTCGAATTGTTTCAAGTCCAAGGAGGAGCACAAAACACAGGCTGCAGCACAACGTACACCCGTTCGTGTACCACTAAAATCAGCAACACCAGCCAAGGGAATCATGAAGACGGGCACAAAAAAGAAACGAAATAAAGTGACATTTCCCACTGAAGTGGCTCAGGTCATCGGTTACGGTGGTGATTGGTCGGATGCTGATAATTCCGACAGTGACTCAACAGAGGATCAAGTCACCAAGAAACCAGCAGAGGCAATCAGCAAAGAAATCAACGAACTCGAACAGGAACTATTACGACTTACCAAAATGAACACTGACTACAATATGGTAAACGGAAATCTACTGGGTGATGCCGAAGCAAATATTAAACGTTCTTTTGCTGCTCTACAATTGGGCACACCACAAAAGGACCCAGAGGGTAAGAAACAAACTCTGAAAATATCGGTGATGCCATTCGGTGGACCAGTTGTCACCAATAAGGTAAACGATATTAAACAGAAGTTTAATAGCTCTGACGAAACGACACCAGTTGCCGTGGCCACTTTAAAACCACCGGTTGTATTGAAGACAATAATCAAGACAAGTGGCACTGAAGAACAAACGAAAACAACGAGTACGAATCAGTCTAATAATAATAGAAGTGTTGAGAAAACTCTGATGGAAGAAATCTCTGAAACTCTACAAAGGAATAAAGAACAACAGAACGATGTAAAAGTCCCTGTTGATCAAAAGCGATCAATTGCTCGACATGCTCCCATCATAAAAGACCAAATAAAACCTAAGATTAATGTATTCCCAAAATTCTCGGACACTGATAGCAATCAGTCGGACACAGAGAACGGCACATCGGGATACTATGATGTTGTCGAAGCAGCAAACAACTACGAAAATATTCCGGATGGTTATGACTCCAATCAATCGCCGGATAGAGAGACTTTGGATTCCGTAGAAGTTCGTAATCAGAACAACAAGAACAAAGCATCGTTTTTCTCGAATCATTTGATCTCGGAGATGTTTTCATCTGATAACGATCGGATGAACTCAAAGACGTACAATTTTATGGGTAACATCACTTCGGATGGACTTATTGTTTCAAAGGCAGGCTCACCGGATGCTCTTGACTCGACTGGTTCGAGTTTTGATTATGCTACGAGCAGTGATGATGAAACGTATACTGTGAATCGCAGTGAATCGGACAGTGGCATTGGTATACACTTAAACGATGAACATTCGATCGAGGACAAGAAACGACCAACTCAAACATCGTCTGTAAATGATTATGAAGACGTTCAAGTACAGTCGACTTATGTTGAGAATGGTGAGAAACTATTTTCAGCTGATAAGAGCCGTGAGTTGGCCGGTGAGCCAGATGGAAGCGCTGATCCAGATGCTAGTGCAGAAGCACCGGCTTTGCCGAAATCACCACCGCCATTGCATTCTGAGGCCACCAAATCGCCTATAGTAACACAACAAAACCTACCAAAACATTCTCCGGAAAAGCCAACTTTGCCCACAAAACCAATTGTTCATAATATAAAATCATTTGTTAAACGAACACCGAATGCAGCCGAACAACAAGTAATGTCACAATTACATCAAATTATAGCCAAGAATTCTAACGCTGAGACCAGTATGTTAGATACGTCAAATAAGAAGATCGATACATTGGATATGTCAAAAGGTCTTAAAAAGAGTCGAGCACCTGAACCACCACCATCGTCTGGTGAATCAAGTCCGACCATTGACTACAATCCTCCAATTTCTGGAATAAGAAATTCAACTGAACTAGAAGTTAAGCCACAAACGCCACCTACGTCAACGAAGGTGGTCCTCGATGATGCCACATTCGACACCTCCAAAAAGTCCAATACTGATGATCAATACTCATTTCTATACACTCGTAATCCTACCGGAAGCGTTAGTAAATCTACATCGCCTGTGATACGTGAAAAGGACAAACGCGAAAGAGCTACAGTTAATCCAAAATTTCGCAGTCTTAATACATTTTCATCACAGTACAAGGCCACACAAGCTGACAAACAATTTCGCGCGACCACACCGGAACCAGCACCACGCAAGAGTCTGTCCATGTCACAAGACAGTCTAACGGATGAAAAGAAAAAGAAAAATAAATTCTCGATAAAGAAGTTCCTTCGAATGGGATCTAGTAAATCATTGGCTGATCCGATTTATGAGAAGAAAGAAGGACTTTATGGAAAGATAGCTGGTGATGAATTGATGAGTGTATCACAGGCAAAGCCACGTTTGGTTATTATTCATCCGATTGACATTAATACAAATGAAGTGGAGGTTCTGAAAGAAATGACAAAAGTTAATGAGATTGTAACTGGAAAGCCACCGGCACCACCTTTACGCAAAGGATTGGATACTACTCAACCGTCAAGACCACCACCACCAAAAAGTGCAGAGGTAAGAAAAAAACAAACCCTAACTTATTCGGAAGGTACAACGCACGCTGCGTCAACAGTTAAACCGGATAGTGTGTACGCCAATCTTGGTGAGATAAGATCATCGATTGCTCCGCGTAAACCAGAGCGTACAGCTAGCATGCGTGAACGTGAAGCACAGCTTGAGTTGACCCGAAAGCGATTAAGTCGTCAGGAAGAAGATGATTTTGATGTATCCAGCTGTGATACTCTATCCACAGCGAGTACTACATTAGAGCGAATCGGTGACGGTAGTTTTAAGCTGTCCGAACAGAATAAGTTCTCCAATCGACTGGAACTCTTCGAACAGACAATTATCGAACAAAACAAACAGGCGAGTTCTACGAAATCATTACTCAGCGATGGAATTAAGTCATCTATTCAGAAAATGAATAATACCGTTGATAGTTACTTAAAAGATAAATTGGCTGAAACAACAGATGCCGGTGATGTTCAGCTGATGGTTGTGCCACCAAAACCACCGGTTCGTATGGAGCCTCAGCGTCATAGTGATGTTGAACTTCGTTCGTTAACTTATGAAACAATTGGACTGAGTACACAACGTTCCAGCCTGCCGGACAACTCACCGGTTTACGAAGTGCCTACAATTCGAATGGGGGGCACGAAGAGTGATTATGGTACTCGATACCAAAGTCATAATAGTTTGGGTAAGATTAACATTTCCTAGTATGTCCATTAAATGAATATGCAAATATGAGTAACCATTTCTATAAATACAAATAAAAAAATGGTTATTAGGACCGGTCGGTTGCGCATGATGTCAGCCGTGTGTGCGTTTTAAGCCATTAAATATACATAATCTTGATTTCATATGACTCATTGGCACCATTCATGTAATATAAGCTATACACAATATATACACATTGAAAACTTATTGAACCAAGTGCTAATTTATGAATGTTTGTTTGAGCACAGCTAATGGCGTTAGAGCCGTTTCACGGTCATACTGCGGAAGTGAGATAAGTGAATCGGATATATATGCACCCTATAGTTTCTATGGAAGTGAAGCCGGCACAGATGTAGCACAGGGTGATCTTAGCGATGGTTGGAATGGATCACCGGTAATACACCCACACACACTCACACACAAATTTAGTTATTTTACTTAACAAAAGTTTATTTTTAGCACAAAGGAAGAACTGTGAATCGACTGCGGATGCGGAAGGGACGAAGTGTAATGCACAAGAATCTTGAGGATAATTATGGTGCTGTTGTTGTGGCCAATCATGAGGCTTTGGCACAAGTACTAGATCAGGTAATAAACGAAAACAACAAATTATTTAAATAAAACACACGTTGAAAAGTGAAACTTTGCACATTTCAATATACTATTAGCGCATGCTAATATTTAGTATAATATGGAGTCAAAAACATGTTATTGTGTGGATGTGTATGTGTGTTATATTGTTGCATTCATAATATAATTGAAATCTTGAACACGTCGATTTCGGTGGACGTAACAAACAATACAGGTAAAGAGACGTATGTTTATTCACATCACTGCATATCAAATACACACATTCGCGCGTTCCCAGACTTTTGCTTTTATCAGTTGTTGTAACATTGGAACTCTCTCTCTCTCTCCATAATTTCTTTCTTTGGTTTGTGTAGGTACATATATTATTCATATAATATATGCATATATAATTTTATTATAAAGAACGCCTTTAATATGTATTTATAGTACATCGAGAGTATACCATCTGTACGTCACCTGATTCCCAGCTAATTTTATTGTCAGTCTGATTGTGGGTGTGGAATCTTCTTGGGTTATGATTAATGGTCGTATGTAAGCTATACTTGCTAGAAACAACTCAGACACACTCTTGATTAATGCTAATTATAAATATTTATTGTTTTTAAAAATATGATAGTATCTTTACATGCGTTAAATTATTAAATCAGTAGAAATTTAAAATGACCGATGAAAGTTGTGATAACTTTTTGGCTAATTTCTGGACGATAATTTTTACATTTATATTGCGACAATAAGGCCAAATTATGAGATAGCTATCATTCAGACATTGATTCCATTGATTCCTTCTAGTAAACAAAAAATAATTAAAATCCTGTTATAGTGGATTCCATTTTGGTATCACAACAACTGGAAAAATGAAAAACCATATTGGGACAAAGCTTTATCTGGCCATTTTCATCCAATAAGGTCAAACAATACGATGGAGGGAGCTGTCATTTAAACGTTTTGAACAAATAATACATCTGAAATAATAAAATATTTTATACTTTCTTATTGACTCGCATTGCTGTCTGTCAAAGTAAGAAAGGAACTTTATATATTGATTGTAGCTTGTATACGGTAGGGGTGATCATCGTTGTATGGGGTAATTGAAGTTGTGTAATTATAATATACAAAAAATTAGTTTCCTCTCAAAACGCTGTAAAACCAAACTTTTATGTTATTCTAATAATTAATTCAAGGATGATGTTTCTGGAACAAATTTTACAGCGCGCTCAATCGATTGAGTTTGACAAGTGAATAAAAAACACCTCCGTTTTCATCATGTCAATCATAAATTTTCCAATATTTATCAGTGTTCATCTATTTACATTTTTTAATGTTAAATTCGTAGGTGTCAATTCCATGTAACTATCTTTTAAGTAACCATATAAACAAATTTACAAATCTACCACTCCCGAAAAATCGAAGAATTTTGTTTGTCTATCTCGTTTGGGAATTTAATTGAAAAAGTGTAAAATTGTAAAATATGTATATGTAATTCTTTAATTTAAACACCAAAATGTTCGTATGAAGAAGCTCTATTACTAAAAATATATATATTCATTTACATTTTGTAGTAGAGGTTCTTCATACGAACATTTTGCTATATAAATTAAAGAATTGGGCCCAGCGTTTCCGAAGTTAAAGCGTAAAAAGGGCCAAATCGAATCGACAAATAAACGCATTTTATGCATTTTTCCTATTCCGACTTCCTACATTTATACATAAAAATACTCGTGAGGCAAAGGGCTATGATACTGGTAAGCAGTCGTCAAAGAGCATTGATAATAAAACATTTTCTAAATATATGACAGAGCTGTAATATTTGATATTAAAATACATCGAACGTTTACCACCATGACGTACTCAGCAGGGTTTTTAGAATATGGTGAATGGTGAATTCGTGGTCGCATACAGCCGCAATAATGCTATGGGACCTGTTTGATGTTAGCCAAGTCAGATAGACAGAGCTCTTTGACCAATGCTGTGTGATATTTTCCATCAATTTTCTCGCGAGTCAAAGAGTAATCCTTTCTTCCGTCGAAGGAAAATGCTATTAAATTAGAATCATCTTGTTGTTGGTGCAGGAGCGTGCTTCTACATTTCAGTTTCTCTCGAGCTACTTTTTGTCCATGATAATCGGGTTACCCTGATCGTCCGTAACGTTGACATCTTCAAAGATATTACATTAAAGCGATGAATAAATTCATCGGACGTGATCAGTAGAAAATCTGGCTATAATCTAAAAACAATAACTTCAATAATTTAAATATATGTTCAATTCATGTTTGTGATTGTTTGTTAATTAATAAGTTTAAAGATAAAGGAAAATGGGTTTTATTAAAAAAAATCACCAGCAGCAATTAGTTTCAGGATGGAATCATTTTCCCATATTTCGAATACCGCATCATTATGCTAATCATGAAAATCATTTTTTATACACTTTAGGATTTTTTTGCAAATCTAACTATTGTTAAGGAACAATTGATATTTTTTTATTTATTTCATAAAATCCCTGTAATTATTATTTTGGAAATATATAGCTCAGACTTATATCCAAACGATATGCCAACTCTATAATAGTAAAATCTTTTCCCGCATTCTTATTTAACTTCCGTTTATGTTCCAACCGACTACTAATGTCGCGGGTGGAAATACTCTGAACAACAGGGAAAATAGCTAATACGACTTTGACGAGTTAGAAATTTAAAACCTTACAATTCCTTTTTTTTAATTTCTTCTTTGTTTAAGTTGTGATCATTTGAAAATATAAGACATCAATTGTATACTTTTTTGTTGTTATAATTGTTTTGAAGACGAATCAAGATAAGACCAGAAAGAAGTCCATGTTTTAAGAACCATACAAAATATACATTTTCCCACTATATTGTTTAATCATTTGACATAATCTTTGTAAAATCCAGAAATTTATATTTCTATTTCAAAATTTTACATTTCATCAATATTTATGGTGTTCAAAATATAAGTGAGAGACGTAACAGTTTTCATTTAATTTATATATAATATGTTATATTGTTGATAGAATAAAATAGACATAATTGACATCAAGGTTACGATACATTGACTTACAAATTCTACGCAATTTATTATAAATTGATTAGATCGTGATTGTTTCAATATAATTATTGAGTATATTGATCTAAAATATTATTAAATTATGGCTGTTCAATACACACAGTTTGTTCATTGCTTTTGTTTGTTTACATCAGAAATTATCCATTGAGGAATCATCTAAAGAAGCTAACACTATTTTTGATGCCTTCCCGATCATAGGAATGGATTGTATAAGTGATAGCGATAAAACTATTTAGAGAGTTTGTTAAGTTGCACTCTTACAGCTCAACTCAGTGATTTTATTACCCTCTGAATACATTGAATAAAAATACCCTTTTGCCAAGTATCGTCAATTTCAAATCCTATTTCACACAGAAAACTGTTTATCAATTTCGAAAGCAATCCTAAAACTCCATTGACTTCTCAATTAACACCGTTTTTAAAGACTTTTTTTTACAGTAAAATGAAGATTTTTTTTTGAGATCTTACAAAGTTTTTCAAATTTATCAGTTTTCAAAAATCTGTTAACAAAAAAAAGCTCCAAAAGAATGAGGTAAAAATCAAATATAATTATAAATATCTGTCATTTGCACTCAAAGACAATTTGTCCACGAGAAAGTCGGACATATTTTGAATTAGTCTAAATTTCATTTTGTTAAAATAAAGGCATAAATGTCAATGGACAATTTGATGACATAATTGCATTTACTCTGTCCACATGAGCTCGGTATAGATTTTAAAAAATCCACCTGACCACCTATAAATTATATAACATTTTTCTTTTATTTAATCAGTTATTCAAATTTAAGTGCCACTAATATGAACACAATCTTAATATTCATTCGATAAACAAAGCATGCAAATTACGTATAAGATTTATTCAAATTATAAATTTTAGGTAATTTGCAAAACTATGCATTGTGTAAATCAAAATACTTTCACCTGCACGCAATATACCTTATCCAAACGCAACTCATAAGCATAAACACACATTTTTATAATTAATTTAATAATGTTAGGTAGTTGTTATATTTTTGTGTTTGTTACTAAAAGCGTGAAAATAATTACGGTTTATGCATTTCCTTACCGCATTTTAAGGCAAATGTTAACATTCACATAATAATTTAATTATAGTCAATAGAAATACATTTTACAGAAGTGCTAATGCATAAATATGGTTTTAAGCAGCTGGTTATTTTATTTATGAGAAAGGCAATTTTAAACGTATGGCTTTGTTTTGAGAAATTGCGTTCAAGGACGCCATATAATAATTGGCGTAATTGTTATAACTTATAATAATAAATGGTTATTTCTAACATATTTAAGGATGTTAATATACGTTTCGAGATATTTATGCAAATATTATAAAATATTACTTGACTATTCAAT
>JANSTU010003878.1:0-17948 GCA_027564075.1 Bolitophila hybrida
AAAGAATGCTTGCAGAAACGACTTTTGCCATTTATTGCATCACATAATGGTCCCGTGTTCTTTTGGCCAGACTTAGCAAGTTCTCATTACGCAAAAGACACAACGGAATTCCTGCAGAACAACAACGTAGACTTACCAAAAGACGCCAATTCCTCTAAAACTATTGAACTTCGTCCAATTGAAAGATATTGGGCATTGGTAAAAAAAGAATTGAAGAAGGAAATAAAAATAGCCAATAGCAATTTAAGAAAAAATGGAACAGAGTCAGTAACAAAGTAACAGAACAGACTGTGCAGAATATTATGGCCAACATAAAAAAAAAAGTGCGCCAGTATTCCAGACGTCCATTAAGTTAAAAAAAAAAAGATTTTGCTTCCTTAAATTTATAGACAATAAAAAATATTTTTATGTTTATAAAAAACATTTAATGGATATTTTATTACGAACTTTTGGATGAACAATTTCATTCGGTACACTGCTTAATATATATAACCATAGCCATAGCCGAGTGAGTTAACGCGTTGGCTGACTTATAATGGTCAATGAATCCGGTGTGCGCATCGCACACTGGCCCTCTATGTCCCACAAGTGATTACAAGATTCAATGAGAATATATATAACATTTAACAGGTCGATTGAAAGTCCACGGCCTACAATTAAATTCCCTTCAAGGGTTATACATTGATTATAGCGACCCTCAAACTTTTCAAAATAGGGCTCAGTTTCGGCGATCACCTCTTCATTCGACGAAAACTTCTTCACAGTGATCATTCTTTTGAGATCTGAGAACAGGAAATAGTCGCTGGGGGCCATATCTGGAGAATACGGTGGATGCGGAAGCAAGCCCAATTCATAAATTTTTGCGATCGTTTTCTCTGACTTGTGACACAGTCATTGTCTTGGTGAAGCAGCACTTTCTTTTTCTTCAAATGCGGCCGATTCCAAGTCAATGAAAATTATTCCATGCGCATCCCAAAATAGAGACGCCATAACCTTGCCAGCCGACTGTTGCGTTTTTACACGCTTTGGAGCGGGTTCATCGTGTGCAAGCCACTCGGATGACTGTCGATTGGACTTCGGAGTGAAATGATGGAGCCTTGTTTAATCCTTGTCACATATCGACGCAAAAGCTCCCCCACTTTGCACAGAGCTTTCTCATACCCAAATATTCCTGAATGATAATATGTACACGTTCAGTTGATATCTTTAGAGTGCCTGCTATTTCATTCAATTTCAATATACGGTCATTCAAAAATATTTTGTGGATTTTTGTAATGTTTTCGTCGGTATAACATGATATCATGTGATAGTTTATGATTATATAAATAGTTTTAAATAAACTTTACTTTTTTATTTAGAGCTTAGTTAATATCGTGATTTATTTTGAAAAGAGCGGTCGTTGTCCTATGATGTTTTCTATAAAAATTGACTGAAATTCAAAAAATAAATTATTACACTTATTGGGCGATAATCACTACAATTTACTGACCTTGTTTTCTTATATAAAACATATACTTGTGAAAAAAATACTACTATACGTAATTGCAGTATTAAAAATGATTGTTAAAATTGATGGAAATAACATAAACAAAAATTATCTTTGCAATGAATCTATAGTCGGAATCTAGTCCAATAGCATACGATTTTAATTTTGAAAAAGAAATCAGAAAATATTGACCTTTCTGATGTGAAATTAACTCGCTCCATTATGTAACATTTTAAACAGTGTTATGCCATTGATTACGAGGTTGTTTATTTAAAACAATTTGTTACTAGAAATCTTTTTGAATATATGGTTTATCTTTCATATTATTAATTTTGCAAAAAAAAAAAAAAAAACTAAAAAAGAGAAAATAATACTAATTTTTTGATAAATAAATGTGCTTCTTGAATTACATTATTATTTAACTCTTCTAACGCAAATTGCTAAAAAATATATAATCCGTTCAACGGGTGTTAATAAACGTTCAGATGCGCGAACATAACAAATTAAGACTATCATTAAAAAAATATATGTAAAAAAAAGATTGGATTTTTAAAACTCAACACAATCTATCATATATATTTTACCCCGGGCTAGTATTTTTTTTTTGAGATAATGAACATTGCAGCATAATATTTCCGTTAAAATATAATTATAACTTCATCAAAAATAGGTGTTAGATCAAGGAAGATCTTCTTCAATTACATTAATTACGTTAATTCTAAGGGGATTATAAAATACACTACATAAAAAAATAGATAAATAAAAGTGGAAAAATCAGCTGTTTTAATAATTTTAAAATGTCTTTTCAAGGTGTCAATATTCATTTTATTATTTAACCAAGAAATTAAAATTATATGAATATTTACGTTATCTTAAAGTATATTTAATTCATTAATACTTGCATTAATTTAATGTTTTTAATTTATTTTTATATATAAATTAATTTATTTTGATATAAAACTGATATTATAAATCATTATAGGACCCTTTAATGTTAGAGTAAAGCTCATGAAGACACAAAACCGAAATTAATTTAAAACTATGGTGAAACGACATTTTTTTGGAAAGCTTATTTTGAAATAGTGTTAAGTAGAAAAGCTATGGTTGGCATTCATCGAGTGCTGAGCCTGTGTTTCGCCAATATAATTAAATTTAAAATATATCTATCAGTTCGGCTTTTTAAAACACAACACAATTTATCATATATATTTCTCGTAAACAAAATTTCGAACAAATTAACGTTCGAGCATCTGACCTGCTCTCAATCTAATAATGTCTTGACAATCAAGGTACAGACATGACATTTTTCACTATAAAATTGTCATGAAGTTGTGAATGGGTATTTTCACGGTCTCGACAAGATCCATAGGAAGGATATTAATGTTTCCGAGGGGTGCCTAGTTCGATCGTAATTGCACACAACACAATTATCATCCAAAATCTTTGTATAAAGCTTGAGTACAGGATATGTTCAATTTTACACAAATTAGCATGTATCTCAGAATACTTCCCAGCTGCGTCACCGGACTTATTACTTCTGGATATTTGGCTTTCTTATTAAATAGGCTACCATTTATTATATTATTATTAATTAATCGGATTTAATTTCAACCATATTGTTTTAATATTTATTTCAATTTATCATCCTTTATATTTCTAATCTAACTTACATAAACGTTGCAGCGATATATCTGACCATGCGAATTGATCTCTCACTTGATTTTGTTCAACGGATATAGCCGAGCAATAAATGTCATTGACATGATAATAACCATATATTTAATTAAATTGCCCCACCTGTTATGTTGTGAATATGTTATTGTTACTACAGAATCAATAAAAGATTAAAAAGTTTTACAATTAATCAATACATAACAAAGAGCATATACCTGCGATTTACTAGAACTAGATCGTAATATAATCGTTTGTATAGCATTTGCATGCGTTTGCGATAATTCGCATATGTTGTATATATACTCGAATTATAGAGAATAAACAATCGGAAGTTAACCTGCGGATATAGAGAATCTGTACAATCAAAAGGAATGAGTATAATAAAATTGTGATTAAACCTATTTATTAAATAAACATTAGAATTTCAGTAAAGTTAGCAAATATAATGCAAATTTATGTTGTGTGTAACTGTGTATGTTTACAATTTTAAACAATGCTCATATGTGCTCTATGTCATAAGTAATAACACACCGACATGATAATGACTTTCGACCAGCCTGGCATGCATTCGATATACAAGTAAATATACTGTTATTAATATGGCATTTCATGTAGATTAGCAGTAAATTGAAAATGTGCAACCTTTGTGAAAGAAAACACCGTTTCGTTCGGTTGCGCTGACAGTATATGTACTTCTCAAATAATACAATAATAATAAGTAGTTACTTGCTGAATTGTAAATAGAATGCATTGGCAAGGGTTTTTTTCTCTCTCTTCGGAACTTATGTACGATTAGAGTGGGTCGATTTGAATTGCGTTTGTATCGATATTTTTGAAATGCAATTAAAATATAACAACTACAATAAATACAGCAATATTATTGGTACTTATTTTTTTCTTGAAAAGTACTAAATTCAGGTTGTGTTCACGTGTACTTATTACATTGACTTAGATGTTAGTGCTGATCTATATTCATTCGAAGACAATATCGAGGTTCGTCGCTGTTGTTCCAGTCCGTCAAAAAACGTCAAAAAAGAGATTCGGTAAAACAGGTTCTTAGTCTATTGCTGTTAGTTGTAATAATAATGGTAATATTATGGTATTTAAAATTACCGATAATTTTACATATCGAGTGTAGGGTTGAACAATTTCAAAGTTTTTTTTGATGTCGAACTCGTTTAAGAATAAAATTATTTATTTTTTTTTAAAACTTTAAAAACGTTAATAAAAAATAACGATAAATCGACCCACTCTAATGTACGTCCGTACAAAAGTATATTTTGTCAAAAATTGTTCATAACAAATATGTATAATACAAGCACAATTTAATATATAATTGTTATCAAATCACGACATGTGCACTTAATCGATTTGATGACTTTATAGTTTGTATCTATTATCCTTCGAAAAATGCGCCTATATTTTTATTTTTTATAAACAGAAATGTTTGTATTAATTGTATTTCAACATGAAACAAATTGTTAAATTTTATGTAATTTTCAGAATGCAGATTAGTGAGCCGTTCGTGTGGCTGGCCATCGTGGTTTTATTCAATGCGCTGGTCGTGTCGTGTATGAACGGATTCTTGCCTGACGACATAAACCCTAAGAAATGTACTATGCAAAGGCAGTATAAAATGTTGGGTTATTACTGCAGTAAAATGGACTTGAAGACAGTGCCGCAGGGACTTAGATCCGGATTAGAGGTAATTATATTAATATATAGAAATATGGAAGTTACCAGGCTGTTCACTTGTTGTATGTATAGATTTTCCCCCCTTTTTTGTTTTTAAAAAGCTCCTATGGGTTTGTCCCTTATATTTTGTTATTTTTTTTTTTATGTGGGGATGCTTTCTTTCGATTAAACCTAAATTTATGAAATTCTAAGGGAAGGAAAGATTCTGAACTGTCCCCTTTTTTTAGAGTGTGATAGGTAAAACCTAAAATTCAAACTCGAAATGTACAAAGGGTGTTAAAACTCATTACAAAGCGAGTATGCTGCTACCATTTTCGCGTTGCATGTTTTCGGTCTGAAATATTTAGAGTAGGTCCTTGATAAAAGGCCCACAATTTGTGTTTAAACAAAAATTATTTATAATTGTGCCAAAATAAATAATTTTGATTTAAAAAAAAAAAATAATAAATTGATCAATATCAACACACCGTTTTAATATTTCCTTATTATACTAACACCTTTTTAATTTGATTTTACTAAAACAATCGATGAGAATGGCAACCTAGAGCACTGAAATAATACCCAATAACCAATACCTTTTTAATATTTCCTTACTTAAGTAATTGTTGGGAATTGAAAACTAATAGAGATACATAAAAAAACAGGTTGTTGGGCAACGAATTGTGGGCGGCAAATTGTCCGCAAAGCGATTATCTAACGTTTCCGAATTTCGATTTGATACATTTTAGTATATTATTCATTTGAGAATAAGTATACACTATATACAGTTTTGGATTGTTCCCGTGCATAATAATTAACATTAATGACAAAAATGGAAGAAAGGTTATTTTGGAGAATGATGTTTTGATTATGAGAGGTTATATAACCCTACAGCAAAATATCTGGACCACTTATATAGTATTATTGTTACTAATTTTATCTTTGATGGTGTGTATAATTCAAACTTACAAATCACAAATTATACTTACGAGGAGATATAAAAAAAATATATAAACAAATATACTTTAACTTAATTTAATTATTGAAACTAACTCACAATAAATGGACCATCAAACAAACAACGCAGAATATTGTATATTGAACTTACCACTGTGTTTTGTCAAATTTACGTTTTATTTCGCTTTCAATTCGTCGATTCATAATATTAACTAATGTTTGGCATTCATCTGGAGTAATTTTATCCCAAATGAATTGAAGGCGACTTTTCTGCTCAGTAATTCAATTTAGATTACATTTTTTTATGCACTTACTCAATCGGCAAAAGATCAGGACTACACGCCGGCCATTCCAAAACTAGGAAATGCTTTCGAAAAATCATTGCTTTTTGGATTGGAAACGCAAGTTTTGTGTGCTTTATCTTTAATCTTTAATTGGATTTTTGATAAATGCTTTTATAAAATAGTATCAATATCTAAAAAAAAATTGAACGAGTTTCTTGTGTACTAAATATATAAAAATAATTTAAAATATATGTCGTTTCCAATAAGTTGTCCGCCAATATACTATATACTAAATAATATATATTAATTAGTTATTGATTATAATAAGCTTCATTTACAAACGTATCTTTAGGTAATTTTGTTTCTTAAAATATAGATAAAAGTACTTTTCATCACTAAAATGGAATAAAAAAACCTTCAAAAAAATATAACATAAATATTCTAAGCTTTCAGTATTTAATGTGCTAGTTTGTATCCTGATTTTTTTGTTCTATTTGTGGGTGCGTTTGCATAAATATAGGTAATAATATCAGTTACAATTTAATTATAAATTAATAAATTAATAAATTATTATGTGCGCTTTTCTGTAAATAATTAGAATTGCCACGATACTTCAGATGTTCATTTGCAGAATAGATGCATATATATATATATACACACACACACACATATATATATATATCTAAAAATGCAACAATAATTTTGCAAGATAAATAATATTTTTCTACTTTTTAGTTATATTTCTAAGAAAAAAACTTCTAACATTTTGAATTACGCCGTTATTTAATGATGTAATAATAATGTTAATAATATTAAAATTGTATTATTGCAAAATAAACTAGAACAAAGAAACAAATATAAAATTCTTGAGAAGCTCGCGTTTTCTTAATTGGAAGGTCAGGTCAATTGACGCATAAGAAATTAAATGATCTAAAGCAACGCACACGAACCAATTTATATTAATTCGGATTAATTTATATTTGTGCGCAGTATGAACATGAGGGACCCGTTTCAAACGCATTCTCCAATGCAAGAAGCAATGTGAAATTGATTAAAAATATATTATTACTATTATGAAATATTTAAATTTATTTTAACAGACAAATATTAATAGTTTTTATTTAATTTCAGATATTTGATTTGTCCGTTAACCGCATACGGGAACTTTCACGCCAGTCCTTTGCACAATACACGGACATAAAATTGCTCTATTTAATGGACAATATGATTCATATCATTGAAGAAGGGACGTTTGAGCATCTAACTAACCTCCAGGTACATTTAATGATTCAGTTTACATTATTATATAAATAATACTATGGTGAACATTAATTTCAGACTATTGATTTGTCGACTAATGGAATCACAACAATTCCATTGGAGCTGTTTCAATTGCCTTTACTTCAAAATTTACGTGTTCACGACAATAGTCTTATCCATCTAGAAGAAAATCTGAAGGTAATTATAAAATAAAACAAATAACCTTTGGAAGAATATAAATCAACCATTAACATTGTAGTCTCTTCAACGGCCAATAAATGCTCCGCTGGTTACAATTAACATTGCTCAGAGCAAACTAAATAAAATTCCGGACTTTGGATTACTTCCTGGTAAGAATATATTTTTAGTTGTCACTGCCTGTACTTTTATTTAACGTTTGAACATTTATTTATTTAAGAACTCTACAGCATTAATGTGTCCTCAAACCAACTGAAACAAGTATCACCTCAGGATTTATCGCCAATGTGCAGCTTAAAAGCAATCGATATTAATGATACAGAAATGAATACGTGTCAATGCCAAATGCTCGCATTTTATCTAAAGAAACGAATGATAAATATTGCATGTGACGTATCTAGTGAGAGTAAGTTAAATTAATAAAATAATAATAAATTATACTAAAAGATTTTGTTTTATAAAGAAATAATTAATTGCCCGGATTATACGAACACAACGATGGAAGCAAACACATTTCAAGAATGCATCGCAAGGAAAAAAACTATAAGAAAGCTTAGCTGGATATCGATAACAATAGGGCTTTTTGGATTTTTCATTGCATTTATAGGTATGATTTAAAAATAAATAAATATTTATTTAATATTAATATTATCAATAAAACAGGAATTCTTTACTACTTCCATCGAAGAAATGTGCGGAGAACGGAGGCTTTACTTCAAATCGAGAAACTTCGACAAATACACGAAAACCACATAATAGCTGAGAACGGAAACTGTGAAGTTTTGCTGAGCAAGGAAAAAACATAGAACAAGTTTCGTAGTCGATGACTAATCCCATATTTTGTACATAATCATTATTTAATTTATAAGAATTTTGTATTTCAATAGAAATAAGATTAAGTTTGTATTTAAGTTAGTGTATATATTTATTAATATTATTTACCATTCCATTCAATTATCGAAATGTATCCGATACCTGTAAATATGTTTGGTGCCTTGTTAGCTTGCATAGACTGAAATGAAAATAATTTGTGTTCGATATGCAAATGAATTTAAAATGAGCTATTTTATAAAGGAGTTGTGATAAAAAATATATTGTTACTTGCCTAATTTTTTAATAGAATTAAAAACAGACGTTTGATGATATTTATATTTTATTTATTTCTAAAATACCAGAATTTAATATTCAAGTGTAATTATCATTTTATTCCCGACTTTCAGCAGGGTCAACGTTATCTACTTGATTTACTATTTCATGACTGCCAATTACAGTTGCAGGCTTATCTTCGATCTCAATTTCTGTCGAAACTTCATCAAATTTTACAGGTTTATCGTTGCCTAGATCTGTGAATACAAAAAGTGAATTGGTCTCAATTGGCTTATCACTTTTAGACTCTCGATGTTCTTTTGCACGATTTCGTCGTTCTGAGTAACGTGTAACCTTTTTCTCTGGTGGTTTTACCAATTTTGGAACTTCATCTACATCTGTATTAGACACTTCAGTGACAGATAGAGCAGCTAATTTAATTTCCGTCTCAGACATTTTTTTCGTGATTTCTTCCAAATTGTTTGTATTTAATTTTGAAGCATTCTCGAGCTTTTTTAAATCAATTTCAAGATCAGTTTGTTGTACTTCTTTCACCGAATCGGATGGATTGATTTTGCCAACTTCTGTTTCGTATTTTGACGACAACATGTTATCGGTTGGGCTATTAGGCACAGTTGGACTTTTTTCACTGCCTGTCCCACGACGTTTGCCAGGTTGGTATATTTGTAGGGCTGGCCGATCCTATTTTCATGTTATTATAAATATATTATTTGCAATCATTTATAAATTAAATATTACCTTATTACGAATACGCCGGGCTTGTCGATCCTTTGTTGGTCCGTCTTTGATATTTTCTCCACCACTTAGACTCGAATCATCACGTTTCCCATCGTCCAACGAAGATTGACGTTTAAGATCTATGCTTTGATACTTTTCGTCATCAAGACTTGTTTGTGAAGACAATAATGCACGTTTATTCGACTGAGCGTTTTGTTTAATTTTATCACCATCTTGTTTTGACTCCTTTTGAGAAGTTTCCAGCGAAGATTTTCTTCTTCGTTGAAGTCCTTCCTTAGCGATGTGAGCTTCAAAATCTGCTTGAATATCGTAACGTTCTTCACGCGTCTCTCCTGTGCGATTATTCCGATCTCGACGACTCTGGTTCCTCTTTCGGGTTCTTTCTTTCTGATCTTTCGGTGGCCTTGACTTGTCGTCATTATCCTCATCTTTTTCGATACTCTCCTTACGGTGGTGTTTGTTTTCTTCTCTTGGCTCACGTTCTTTACGGGCTTTGTCGCGGTCCTCTTTATCATCTCGAGGTGGACGATCTTTACGATCTTTACGATCACGATTATCGCCATCATCCTTATTCTTTAACTTTTCTTCTCGACGATTAGCCTCACGACGCTCGCGTTCAGCTCGGCGACGCTCATCTCGATTAGGCCTTTCGCGATCACGCTCTTCCTTGTCTTTTCCTGAACCATCGCCCCTGGCCTTCTGACGATCCCGTTCTGTTGTTCGAGTTTTAATGGTACGAACAATTATTCCGTCATCATCCTGTATATTCAATTCGTTATTTTTTATTGTTTTATCTATTCTATAAATTTATCTAACCTCTTCCAAAATACTAGCCGGAATAGTTTTTGCTATTTGATTCTTTTTCTTTGATTTCTCTTCATCGCGTTGTTTCTTCTTGTCATCCGACTTCTTTCTGCGTTCATCTCGCCGATCTTGCTTTTGTTTGGCTATAAACTCTAGCAACGGTGTCGAAGTGATCTTTTTGTCTGCCACAATAATTTAACAATATTTTAAAGAACCACGTTAAATATTAAATAAAAAATACCGTTCTTTATTTGATAGGAATATTCCATTTTCATTTCCTGTTTGCCAGTATCATTTTCATCGTTCTTCAGAGATTCCATAAACGCAATGAAATGTGCATCGGTTTCAATCGAGTTGTTCTTGTTGTCCTTTTTGCGAGACTTGTCCTTCGATAGCCCTTGAAATGGAGCGAACTCAACAACAGCTGGATACTCGACACCCTTCGTGTCCACAAACACGTACCCATCAAATTTATCTTTAAAAATAAAAATGTCTTCTTGATTCGTAAAATTTATGTAGGCCCGCGAAGAAGCATTCAATCCGAGCGACCAGTCACCCGGAACAAAATAAAAATAATCGTGATCAGGAATTGGTTCGATTTGCTGAAGAAGGGTCTCTTCAGTCATTGTAGGAGGCAGACGCCTGATTATTACCTGTTAATAATTTGTTAAATTCAATTTATATACATAAATACTAAGGATTTCGATTGGTTTCTAGTGTACCTTTGTTAGAGCCTTAATTTTTTCTCGGCGGGCTTTCCTATCTCGCGGTGTTTTAACATCTCCACTTGAATTTTCGGTGTGTAATTTTGATGGTTTATTATCAATGTCGGTCATGTTTTTCTTCAATATTTAATAAAATACGTTCACAAAAAATGTTCGGTGACCTGAGAAATATTTATATTTCCGATCAAGCTGATAAAGGTTTTGTTTTTTTAGGTTATGTATTGCATATGTGTCAACATTTAAAAAAGTGCGTCTAATACTACATCCAAAGATGCGAACCCAAGCTTTTACGAATTCAAGTTAGTTATTACCCAATTGAAAGCTTTTTTATTTATTTATTCGTGTTTAGATTTAAGTAAAGTTTAGATTTAAATGTGTCATTATAGTTTTATATATATACTTTTTTGTTTGCTACACATTGTATAATGCTCTATGGACTGTGTAGCAAATTTAAATCTTTCAATAAATAAATAAATAAACAATTGATGGAATTTGATATAGAATATAGTAAGAAGTGTTTTTTTTTCAATTTGTCAAAACGTTCTCTTTACACAATGTGCCACTAGACTGTTTTTCATAGAAATTAAAATCTACATACATAAATATATTTTTATAAGTTTAAATCAATATAATAAAAGCAACAATATTTTTATTTTCTTGAATAAACTATTTACATTTTTACGTTTTTTTATTGCTGTGCATAATGGCTACTTCTTGTCGGCGAAGTCACCAGTCCAATCAGCTGACAGTCTGCCTCCAAAATAGTGAGATCTTTAGTGGAACCTAAGAACTTTGTAGACAACTCCAAATCCTTTACGCGTAGCCTAACCTTGGCTCCTCGAACATAATCAGAACTGTTCTTCGTTGGACGAGTGCACACACAGTGGAATTTCCAACCGAAGTCGATGTAAAGGTCATCCTCGACGACATGAAATACTTTACCGGTTACGATCTTACCCTCAGGATCACCAATCTGAAGATTTAAAAAAACATATAAAATGTATTTTATTCTCCGATAACAATACTTACATCAATTAGTTTTGAATTACGCAAAAGTGATGCAAAAGTTTGTTTATCTTCGACGATCTTCTCGGTCTGCGGGGATGTGTACTTTTCGAAGGCTTTGGCAAAGCCTCCGCTTTTAACCTCTTCACTGTTTTCAGTAGATTTCTCATCACTCAGAAGTAGTCTAGCAGAAGTGGAAACTGATAGAACTGATCTTTGGCGACATACCAAATTGTTCAGAACAATGCCTCGTTGAGCAATGCTTTTAAGAATTTGTGACATTTTTTAAACAAATATTAAAAACTTTTTTCTATAGAGACGAAAACGAATAATAATAGAGGTGCATATGTAATTTGGGGTTATGTTTGGTTCTTGGTTGACATCTGTCACGTAGCCCAAATGTCAAAAATGTACAGGGTGATTTTCATTTTGTATATTATTTGTGGAACATTTGTATTGATTGATGATTTGAAATGTGCATTTATTTTTTAAAAAAAATAATTGTATAATTAAAGAATTTAGTATTATTAATTATATGGTTAAGAAGTTGTATATATTGAGAAAAACACAATAACTAAATAACAAGTACAAAGTACTATAATAACTATATTACATCCGCGGTGGATTGAGTATTTGAAAAATATATATCTCGTAGCTAAGATCTAGGCAGCCAAATTGCAAATCAGTTGGACTTGTTCACTGGCATCAAATAAATGTCGGTCAGTTTCAGAGCGGTTTGCTTATACTATCTTAAACGATCTTGCGAACTAATTTAATTTATTTGTATTAAAGTCTTCGCACGATACAAACAGGTCGATTATGATTTGATGCGCTAAGTTAAGCTCTCTACACTCAAACCAATTATTGGCTGAAATTTTTCAGTTGCCATTAGAGTCGTATAGAACAGTCACATTATCGATTAATAAAGAAAAAAATAAAAAATTCCTTTCATTTCATATTCAAAAAAACATCGGCTTGATATATACTCTTCAGCCTGTACATGCTTATGAAGGTTTTTTAAAACGAAAATACACACTTTTTCCCTTATCATTTTGTAGTATTAAGTTTTTGGGGGGTAAAACTTCTAACATACTTTTAAGCGGCCTTTATGTTTTACCCAAATCTTAGAAAAATGTGATTTAATAATTTTTTTTTAAAAAGCAATCCGACTATCCTTAATGGAGATAAGGTGGGAAGATTTTGTTTTGTATTTTTGAATATAGATATAGAAAGAGCGAGTTAACAAATATTTTTTTAAAATATATAAACCCTTAAGGTCAATTTACATTACCGCAACACTGCTGACAGCATTGTCAAAGCGAGAAGTTCATATGTTGAAATAAGCGCGAGAGGAACAAACAACACTCCAGCACACTTTTGCTTACCATAATATATGTGTACGCATTAGTTTTGCTGTCATAAAATATCTAAAACTATTGATTATTTATGGCAGTATTCTCATGCACAGATAATATATTTGTGTATAATAAGAAACGTCACACGCACACACAAATATTGTTTTGGCCGCAAATTTTAATCAGAAAAACACATTTTGTTGGAAAATGGCATTCATATTACTAATTTTTATTATTTTTAATCAAAAATAACTTAAATAAATATTTTTTTGTTTGTTATGTATTTTTAAATATCAAACATCTATCCATAAACTTTTACAATTATTAGAAAGAACCATTTTTTTCTTTTAACCTATGCGAATTTAAATCACATCATTTCAGTGCTGCTGTAATATAAATCGACCTTTAAATATAATTTTCAAAGATCACAAAATTAATGCTGTTTGCACAAACTCTTTGCCTTAAATGATTTACATTTTTTTTTTGTCCATATCACCTTTCAGGATGTTCAAATTTATATTATATACCATAAAGTCGTAGTTTATGCGATCGTTTATTTAGCTGCCGTAAAGCTTTGTGTCCACTATAGAGTTTTTTCAGTAGAGCTAGAGAAAACTCTCGCGTAGAGACGCGTAGAGAATTGAAGTGTATACACCCCGTAGAGCTCTTTACGATAGCTAACCAATAAAATTAATATTGTAGTTTTCCAAAGTCGTTTGAGGAGAGCTGTAAATGTAGAACAAATTTTACAAAGCTTTCCGCAGCTGTGGGGAGGAGTACGTCGGTACAATCATCATCGATATCGAAAGGTAAATATTTATGTTGAACTCAGTTTTTATAATATAATATATTATTATTATATATTATATTATAATATATTATAATATGGCGTGGACACTTTTTTTGTTTTGTAAGATGGACACCATTTATTTTCATTGTTGGCATTTTACCACTTGCTATGACGTTTTGATGTTTGTTATTGACATTGAATTAACCTTTATTTGTTTTACAATGTTTTAGCAATCTTAGTCCATCATACAGTCCAAATTTGTATCATTTAGATCCTTTTTTAATGTTTCTTCAGCAAATTTGTAGCATTTTCATTTGAAAGCATGTTATGAGCAAAAGGGCTAAAGGTTTATCTTACAAACCACTTCCCTTCATAAATATTATACAATTAAATTTTGCATTTTTTTTGTAATGTTTATCTATAATGTTACATAACGTAAAAGTACTCATATTATTAATAAAATTAAAATTATATATACAAATAGAACCTTGCGAGATTCGCAGACCGACTAATTTAAGATAACTTTTTTATAGCATGTTCAATAAGTGTCAAGTGATATAATAGTCTCGAATGTTTATCTTATCTATAAAATGTCTATCTTATGAAAACTTTAAATCTAATTGTATACTATGCCAAAATACTAGACATAAACAATCAAAGACATTTGTAATTTACAATTCACATATTTTGCACCTTCATTTACAAAAAATGTACAATGTACAATTGAGCGACTGATTGTAAAACACGAGAATAATATTATACCTATATGTAATAATTATATATGTTACACACGTTATGTGTTGTGTGAGTGATTGAGAGTTGAGAGTTTTCAATGAAAAGCGCTTACACTCTTATGTACACCATTTATTTCCTTATCCAACACACATACATACTCACAATATTGTACTGAGAAGCTTTTCGTATATTTATGCGTGCACTGTATCGCTACGCCGCACGCTGTGACAATTCTTAGTAACAGCTGCCAAATTTTGGTTTTGGTAACTAATTCTCAAAAAAAATCTTATACGTCAGTCAAACGTTATATACATTATATACTACAATTGCAATTGTTATATTAGCTTATGAGGAATCTTATAATAAATATTTTATTATATGTTAAATTTTTTAAATAAATAATTTTTAAATCCTTCATTACATTTGTTTGTATGTTTTTTATTTATTATTTTGTTTATTAGTCTTATTATTATTTTTATGAAACAGGTTGTCTTTCCCTTATCTCACATAATTAACGATTTTAAGGTACATACCTTGCAAAAATAACTTATGTACAAAAAAACTATATTTGTACACACCGTGCGCCGCCCGCGCCCGCACGCTAGCATGTAAAACTTTGCCACACTTTTATTCTATAAACATATACGCATGACCCTCAGTTCCTCACGAAATACAGGTCGGTGAAGTTGTTCGCGTTTATTTTTAGACATCCTAGACGAAACACATTTTTCGCAATTCATTCATTAATACAACACAAAACATATATATATAGTTTCGTGAAAATTGCTCGTTTAGTGCGTGAATAATTAATTGTACTGCCGAAAATTATTTAATTTCCTTACGCTTAGTCACCGCTGTGTTATTCGCAATATTCGTAATAAGTTATATATTTTTAATCGCTATAGACTTTATCGTAGTTCAATTCACGATAAAGAGTATTTTAGTCACATAAATTATAAAGTCGATATTTAAAATATGCTCAATAAAACATCGATGTACAGTGCTTTCGTAAAGAATTCCAACAAATACGTGAAATGCTCGAAGTTTTCCACAACCTTCTTTAAAGAGTACAGCAGCATCAATAAACACGGAGATCACAGGGTTCGCAAGGCTCTGCGACTGATTCCGGATGTACGTCGTAACACCTGCATTCGAGCACTTCATGATTCATCAATTCAGGTAGAGTTTTTCTTTTTGATTGCGTAATGTTGTAATTTAGCTTTGCTTCTTCTAACCAAAGTATCCATTAGATATATACATTTTAAAGTTTTTCCAAAAATCAATACGTTTGTTCCCGAATTTTATATACTCGTACAATGTGCACGAGATTTTGGGAAATCGAAACTTTGGCGCATGTCTGGTTGATACGGTGGAGTGGTGTTCTGATTACACACGCAGTACATTGTTATATTCTAACTAAAGCTTATGGTGATTTAATCGAATAAGCGATTTCGAGTTTTATCTATACTAATAGATAAGATTTAAACTGTAAAAATAAATAAGTCAAATAAAGTTATAAATTATTAATTGTAATTAATTTAGTATTTTTGAATAACCAAAACATTCTTATTAGAGGGTAAACAAATAAATAAAAGAAAATATTTCAAGTAATATTTGATAGTTTTATTGAAATGGAAATTTAAAATATATAATATACACAAAATGCACACAGCACTGACGTATTCAGTTCAGCGATTTCAATGTTAAAGGCCAATTAGCCGAATTGTACAATTGGCGACACAGGATAGTTTTGTGGTGTATTTTTAAAGCCATCATTTAAAAAAAAATGTCGGTCAATCGTAGTATTCTGCCAATCGTAAAAAAGAGTATGATAATTTGGAAATAGCTTTAGACAAAAATGCCATTGCTTGGAGATAGCTGTAGACAAAGTTTAGAAAAAAAATATTTTAATATCCTGTAAAGTATTGCCATTGATTTGAAACATGTATTAAACTAGATTAGATTTTTGAATAATCAGCATTTTTTCGAAGTTTTTGATTGCTTTAAATTTAAAAAAAATATTTCTAATAATGTTTTTAAAAAATCGTATTATTTGAATCGGTTATTCCGTTGAAGCAATAATGTCTTAGAGCAAAAAGTATTTTTGAAGTTTAGAAAAATCGTATTTAAAGTTTGTTATTGACTACACACAATAAATCAGCTATTTCAGTCGTGTCGTGTCGTTTTTTGCGAACTCCGACGAGTTTATTTCAGTCTACAGGGCGAAGTTTCCACTGTTACTACAGACGATGATCCCTAGACTTCATAATTAAGATACCCGCTGATATATTTTATATTTTCTTGTTTGTACGCCGCAATTGCCTTTTTCATTTCGTCAACGGGGAACCTTCCCTTAAGGCGATATGAAAATATATTCACCAGGTACATTTATTATTATCTGCAATTTAACTTTAACGGCAACATAAATCACATATTTAACCCTACATATACTATAATTACATTATGCGGAAATAATTGTGATATTTGTTTAGAAGAAACAGTGGCACTCAATTTTAAACTCAACATAGTATTTATCAAGCCAAAGTTTTGGAAAAAATAATTTACAGAGACAAACAAGGTTTTAAAATATCTAAATTTGCAATATAAGTAATAAAAATAATATAATATTATATTTATAAAAAAAGATGTGGATTTTTATTATAGATATTACTTTTGTCGGTTGTAACAAAGTGAACTTTGTTGATGAACCATGAAATTAAGTTCGCACCTTAGACATTTTTACGGATACATTTTAAGGTTTTAAAAAAAATCATATATGATTTTCTTGTATCTTAAACTGAGGAATTCTTGAAATAGACAATGTCAGATGTCACGCTCAATGTTTAATACAATTCACACTAATTTTTCGACCACTATTTTTACAGTCACAACTATAATAACTATAATAATTTTTTATTCTGGTTGCTCTTTATATGCAAGGTATTTTATCATCGGTCACCAACTTGAACTTTCAAATGTTATATAATTGGCTCCATATTATACATTTATCACATAATAAATAAGTACGTGTATATATACAGGGTGTTTTTTTAGAGGTTTAGTTTTCAAGACGGCACTACTTTTTCGTAGATGGTCTTTTTGACAGCTTTCACTTGATTTATGCTCAGTTTGGTTTGCCATTTCATAATGAATAGA
>JANSTU010003889.1:0-32740 GCA_027564075.1 Bolitophila hybrida
TATAGTCAGGATATTTTTTTCTATTGAGACCTAATAGATTTAAAATAACATGCTCATATCGCACCATTACTTAAAACACTTCAACCTCACGCACCGCTTAACAACAAATACTAGAAACAATCACGCAATTCCCGCGCAGAATTGGGGTCATTTCACTTTATTTTTTTTTACCACTGACAAATTTGTTCTCACACAATTAAATTTATTAGTGTATACTTGCCATAATAATAACTCGCCGCTGACGCACACAAAAGTGAATATAAACATACTCGCCGAATGTGCTCTGAAAATGGGGTCAACGAAAGAGTTGTTTACATTTCTTTAGTCTTATATACACAGAAAATATTAATGTATATATTTACGCTTTAGGTGAGTGTTCGCTCACGCAGAAACCGTTCTATATGTTTTCTTGTTGAAATGTTGCGAGTATGCGTAACCACTTTGTTTGATTAATTTGGGCAGTGATTTGAATTATTATAATTGTCATTGGATACCGGTAAAATCATCCGCGTCTGTTAGCGATTTAAATTAATGTTCATATGAATTGAATTTTTATTTTATGACCTAGTCCTAAACTACGATTATTAATGAATGAAGAAAAACTGGCGATTGGTTCAATAGCTTCTTGATGATGTTTTGGATTGATTGTTAATTTTTCAATTGTTTTTTTTTTAATGAGTGGTGCTTTGCGTAGGTACACTGAAGCGCATATACACGATTTAGACAGTTTTTTTTCAATAAAAGATTATTAATTTTGAAATAGGGCCAACGATCATCTTAATGCCACACAGAGTTCGTTTCACGTAAATAAACACAATTTCAGATATACACTCAAGTATTTAAGTAAGTTTGTTTGACACAGTGATCCACATTTATACAGTCTAAATATTTTTGTCCTAATACGCAGTTGGTCGATTAGTTTTAATATGTATAATAAACTTATCCAGAGCACACCGAAAAAAAATGACAATTTCGCTTACACATAAAATAATAATGTCAATTAAAGCATTGTCGCAAGCGAAAACAACAACCACAAATTAAAATAACGCAAGCACTGTTTTTTGTATAGGAATAATTGGCGCACAGAATCTCACGAGCTCATAGTAACTGAAGAGGAACGCAGATTCGGATAGTTGAGTCAGTTAGAAGAAGAAGAGCATATTGAATTAATGAAGAAAATTCTGTATTTTTTGGACTATGACGTGTGCGCGTGCGAAATTGGTTCACGGTATTGTACGTTTCGGATAATGCTATTTATGATGTACCTTTTATATAGATACTATAATTATAATTATTGTGTCGGTAAATTTTTGATGAACTTGGTTGACGATTTTGATAGACACGAGCTTTACAAAGCACCGCTTTACGATACGCAGAAGACGTACGTAGGTTGTTACCTTGGTAGGTAGTGCTATTCATATTTAGACATAAAATGGTCTAGCCTAGACCAGTGTTGTTCGACGTATGCTTTTTCGATGTGCTCACTTAGATATGTTATATGTATACGTGCAAATAAGCTTTCAGTGCTTTTATTTATTTAATATGTATGTACTGTTAAATTTTAAAAGGTATAATATTAAAAACATCAAAAGTATGAAATTATTGTTAATTAATACAAAAAACTACTACATAATTTTTAGAAACCAAACTTTACCGGATTTAAACTTATATTATATAAAAACGATATCAGCAAGAAATGCAATCAAGTTACTTATATTGGATAACACGTCTTTCACTTGGACCAATCATATGATCAAGATAAAAAATAAAATTAGACCTATAATTGGCGCAATGAGAAGAATTAAAAACACACCTTATCTTTGCAAATTATTTATTTCTCTCACAAAATTTACAAAAAATACAAATCATGTCTATAAAAGTAGCAAACTAGAAAACCACATGACACTCCTACAAATAAACTGTTCAATACAACATTCTTGAAGTTACCAGATTAATAAATAAAAAAAAAATATATACAACATATTACACAATAAATTATTCAAGATCATTTAACCAGTCCAAATCAGTTCTAAACGACTCATCATCATAATGATATACCAACTAATCTGTAACAGATCGTCAACTTGTCAACTTTCAAAAATAGACTTAAAGTGTTTATAACTTCTTCTGTAATATACAAAAATTAAATAATAAATAATATACATACAAAAAACAACAATCATATAAAATATTGTAAATAAAATTAAAATTAATTTAGGTAATTGCAGCCAAGCTCACACGATAGCAGTCGAATGTGTCACTACACAAATGTGGCACTCACAGTAGTTAGGAGTAGTTATAATTTTAGTTAGTTTCGTCAATAAATATGGCTAGCCCTGTCCTTTTCTCTAGTTGCGATCCATCATGTTGATTGTCTGTTTTGTTCTCCAGTGTTCAATTATAGAAATATCTTGGGTAACAAATTCAAATACGTCTAACTCCGTTAGCGAATTTCAAGCTACGTGGTATTTAAATGAATTAATTATGAATTAATTAAGAGTGTCAATATTTTTATGTTGAGTTCCATAACTGTTCTATTTTGTTTCCGGGCCTATTACAAAAATATGCATTTTTAATGTATTTCGCAGAGACTTTCCAAGACCTGTGATGGATTATACGAAAGAATGGTTTGCCACTTAAAGTAGTCAAGTTGATACAATACCAAAAACAACTTCAAGCGAGCTTATGGGTTATTCTTTAGAGTCCCAAACCCAAACTGATCCGATTGGCTCGCCATGCACTGGAACCTGTGTCGCTGGAATTTGTGTCGCTGAGATATTTACATATTTATAAATGCAACCACGCCATACTCGATGACAGCTTGTGTTTAGCAGAGAGAAAGAGTGAGCACACCACCTAGTTCTGCATATTAATCGTTATTGTTCGGATAGTTTAAAGTCGAGACAGACACCGAGATAACTTAATAAGCCTGAATGTATTATTGTCGTTCTACTCTCCGAAATACTAAAACCATCGTTTCCATACCAGTGTTTCAGTTTGTCTATTGTTACTTGGGAGGTTTGAAGCAAGCTGGCTTGAGCCACATATTTGAGAAATATCTAGTTATCCGTGAATTGGTTGTCAATTAAACTCGCATACAGAACACAGAAACCCATTCTCGTGTCTTTATGGCGTCCGTTAGAGAAAACATGGAAACTTTAAAACTATGACGTATGCTGCTGATATATCCATAACAGTGATGGACTTGCTACAGTATGTTTCCTGCAGATATGCTGTAACAATAGCCAGCCCAAAAGTCGTATATATCTATATGTTTTAGAAGAATATAGCATGTTTTGTATTAAATTGAACGTTATGTGATCCAAACTCGAGATCGCAATTTTTGAGCTAGGGAGAAATTTGGGCATATAACCTTGTGAAGATGGGCAGTTGTTAGAAAATATACATAGAAAAACGAATAATATTTAATATAATGGCGAAAAGTAGGTCAACGATATTTATCATAAGTGAAGTGTAATTTATCGGAGTCGGACTTAAGTGACATTTCATGTCAAATTGTTTATTTATACTGTAGGTTAATTTTAAAATCAAACTAAAAGGTTACGAGATCTTTTCAAAAAAAACAAACAAATTTGTTTTATTTTATGTTGGTTCATATGTTGGACGGCTTTGATGTGCTTGGTGATTTTTTGCAATCGATAATCAAAGAATCTGTATAAAAAATTGTTTGAAAAATAATTTGAAATGCTACAACGCATATCAGATTAATTGTGATTGTTGTTTCTTACATGATACCGCTGTAATGTGTAATAAAGCAGATTTGCCCATACAACGCGTAGAGATGACTACATTCAATAAAATAAACATAACCCGGAAGAAGTTTAAATTTCATACCAAAAACATTAACAACTCTCTTTCAATGTTTTTTTCAATTAACCCACTCAACTGTCCCAATTATATTTTGTGATTATTCAGAATTAAACACATATATACAATCTTCTACGCAAAATGTTTTTTTTTTAATAATATACGCATTTTATTATCAATTATAATAATTATATCTGAAGCGACTGTTAAAATACATTTAATTTTCTATTTTACATAAATTTCAACGTTTTAAAATTTTCTTAATTTAAATTTGTAGTCTTAAACGTTGCCGCCGGCAAAGCACCGATGCAAATATCAACTGACGGATCTGGCATACCACAGAAGGCAATTGATGGCTCAACGTCCGCCTTCTTCTCGCCTGAGACATGCTCGCTGACAAAGCCCGAACGAGTACCTTGGTGGTACGTGAATCTACTGGAACCGTATATGGTGCAATTGGTCCGACTGGACTTTGGAAAATCATGCTGTGGTAAGTTTCACTTCCTATATTTATATATCTTTAATTTATAAAGTGGTTTCCCTTTCAAGTAACTATATTCATACATGCGGTATGTTTATGGTAGAATTGCGGGCGATCGTACATACAAAAGTAATATATATGTAAGGGAAAGTTTTCTCCTAGATCATCGCACTATAAATGTGTATAATTGTATATTATATCCCAAGTGCCCGGCACGTGTATGTATAAGTGAAAGTAATTTTTTTGCAGTGTGGTCAATATAATTAAAATATTGCGTGCATGTTATTGCTATATGTATCTGCCGTGCGTTGATACGGTTAAAGAAAAGGAAATATTTAACGAAAACGCAACGCAGCATTAGATGTTCATAATATATTGATATTGATAGGTACAAGTTTCATAACTTTAACCGCGAGTCAGTTAGACTGTGTGTGTGTTTATCGTGTTTATATTAAATGTATAATTCCAAAAAAAAGCTCTGACTTAGGTTTTGTCCGTTTCTCTACTGATTTCATTTCATTACCTTCTGTTTATGACGTTGTTTGATGAGTTAGCTTTGATATTTTACAACTGTATAATTTTAATTACTCTATTATTTGGGATCGTTAGGAATCCGTTTGCGTATGGGAGAAGTGAACAAGTCTTGCACGATGTTCGACAGTACAAGCTGGACTGAGCAAGATTAAGCCTCGACTGATCTTTTTAGTCTGTTGGATGCTTTAATTTGTTCACCGATAGAAATGACTACAAATAAAACGTTTCATCACACATGGACAAGAAAGGTTTGACCAATATTATGGGAAAGTTGTCTTAAAAAGGCGACCGAATAGATGTCAATAGACTCAAAATCCTTGTGGTCAAGCAACTGTTCCGCAGATTACTGCATGCTAGGGCAGGACAGATAAATAGAAAGCTATCTGAATTTTAGATTTTCGCGATCAGTTCAAAGAAAGCTTATTAGTCGTCATGCACTAAAATGTACTTGAATTGCGACGGACGAGATTTGCACATCAGAAGAATACAAACTAGCAACTTTTCAGAAACGCTGCACCTTCCTACTTGACATGGCTTCCCCCAGAGTCCATCTCCGTTGCCAGGTTTATTTTACCCTGTTATATCCTTTTGAATTCTTAATTCCGCGTTCGTCCGCGTCCAGAACTCATCCGCCGCAAAGATATCTCCTTCAACATCGACCTCTTTAATTTAATGTCTACCGCGTGTTAAATTACCAGAAGGTCACTCGACAATTCTCCAAGGAGTATATGCATAATCTCCGGAATATCGTTTTCAAGGCCGCGCATTCAGTTCCACTCCTTCCGCAACACACACTCCAAAGTCAATTGTATATTATTCGAGGAATTTTATATGTATTTAAGATAATTATATATAAACTATGAAAAGCAAATTAAAATGAAACTCTTACATAAAATCATTTCGAAACCCTTGAGCGGTTTAGCTGAATAATAACAATTTTAAATGATGTTCAACTAAGATCTCAACTCACACCTATGAATACAAATTGTACACTTTTTTGTTTATATATATACGGATGACACATAATTATGTAATTGCACTCATGCATGCTCATTACACACATATTTTATTCGTATGATGCACCTAAAAATATATATATCATTCGAAAAGCGTAAGCAAGGTGGTGAAATTCTTGATTAGATGTCATCGCATGTAATACATGTATATAAAACATATTATAATACGAGTATATATTGTATTTTATGCGACAGGATTTGTACACTTCTTATGAACGCGCACTCGCAATCATAATAATATTATAATATATATATGATATAAATTGTACATAATTTCACAAAGCTTTGCGCGAAAGTTGGAGTACTTCTTTTTTTGTTTTTGCTGTGCATGTAATTTGAGCAAATTACATAAATACAACGGGGCAAAAAACAACAACAACGTTTTTGTTGCACTTTTTATGTGCGTTGTAATGTATCTACACGAAATAGCATGACGACTTTGAAGAGAAATTTAATTTTGCATCCGATGTATATTTTTTTTATAAATTTATATATATCGCATTAGATTTTAATGAAGCGATGCAAATAATGTGCCGTCAAGCAATTTGAAAATAAACAATATTTATATGAAATCATCAAAGTGATGTCGTCAACTTTCGATCATTATCAAATGCTTGCAACTGTATTAATCTAATAATAATGTAATTATATAATATAATTTTCCATAGGCAACAACAAACCAGCCACAATTGTGGTACGTGTCGGCAACAATCGACCAGATCTTGGTACAAATCCGATTTGTAATCGTTTCACTGGTCTTCTGGAAGAGGGTCAACCACTTTTCTTACCATGCAATCCACCGATGCCCGGTGCATTTGTCTCTGTGCATCTAGAGGTTAGCGCTCCGAGTGCATTGTCCATTTGTGAGGCATTTGTGTATACTGACCAGGCACTGCCGATCGAACGTTGTCCTGTGTTCCGTGATCAACCTCCAGGCGCATCAGCTTCATACAACGGCAAATGCTATATTTTCTACAATCGTCAGCCGACCAGTTTCGAGAAGGCACTAGAGTTCTGTCAGTCTCGTGGCGGTACTTTAATCAACGAGAGCAATCCAGCATTGCAGGGATTCATTAGCTGGGAATTGTGGCGTCGTCATCGCAGTGATGCATCTTCTCAGTACTGGATGGGAGCCGTGCGAGACACGACCGATCGTAATGTATGGAAGTGGGTTGGCGGTGAGGAAGTTACCGTCTCTTTTTGGAATTTACCCGGTGGTGATCAGAATTGTGCACGTTACGATGGCTCAAAGGGTTGGTTATGGAGTGACACAAATTGCGAGCGACCATTGAACTTTATCTGTCAACATCGTAAGTTTCGATAAAATAAAAAAAAAAAATCGTTAAATTAATGATGATTTTTGTTATATAACCTTTAGAGCCGAAAGCTTGTGGTCGACCCGAACAACCTCCGAACTCAACGATGGTTGCTCCAAAAGGTTTTGACGTCAGCTCAACTGTAGACTATACCTGTGATCAAGGACACCTCTTAGTCGGACCATCATCAAGAACTTGCCTTGAAACTGGATTCTACAATGAATTTCCACCAGTTTGTAAATGTAAGTTCTTTTTTTTAATAATAGCCAATTTATTTATTAATTCTATCTCACATGTAGACATTGAATGTGGACTACCCGCCTCCATTCCACATGGATCTTACGATCTAGTCAACGGATCTGTAGGTTATCTGAGCACTGTTATCTACAAGTGTAACGAAGGCTTTGAGATGCTTGGCAGAGCCATGTTAACATGCGATATTGACGAGCGTTGGAATGGACCCCCACCAAGATGTGAAAGTATGTGTAAAAAGAAACTTCTTAATTAATGATTTTTTTATCTATTCAATATTTTTTTTAATTATTTATTATTTTACAGTAATCGAGTGTGATGCGCTTCCATCTGATTTCGAGAACGGACAAATTCTTATGCCGAATGGCACATTCTATGGATCAAAGGCAGAGGTGGTGTGTGACAAGGGTTACAAGACCAGTGGTGGAGCCAATTCAATTTCATGTTTAGAAACAGGTCAATGGAGTGATCAGTTAGCTGGTTGTACTAAAGGTTAGCTGAGAAAACAGAGTCTTTTATAAACAAAAATAGTATTTAATATGAATTACATAGTTTTGTCGATAGAAGCACCATTACTGGTGACACCAGTACCAGCGACCACAGCACCAACAATTCGTCCGAAGACATCGTCTCGACGACCAACCCGACCAAGTACTCGATTCACAACAACCGTAACCACTCCGGCAAATCACTACGATTCAACCGAGGATGATGATGAAGTCGTAAACATTCCTGGCACAGTACGAGAAGAGTTCCCACCAAAACGACCAATCACAATTCCACCCAAGAATGGACATGCATCACCAACAACATCGCAGAAAGTAAAACCCATTTCGACTGTTCGAACTACCACTACCACAAATAGTCCACAACAAAACATCATATTAGCAGCTCATCCTCAGGACAATGAAATTGCTGGAAGTGTAAATATTCGGTAAGTATTTTACTGAAATTTTAAGCTACATTTAGATTAAACCCTTTTTTATCTATAGATCGGACCAGTCACCGAACGTAAACGTTCCATTCATAATCGAAAATGATCCTAGCAACCAGACACAAAGTGCCCGACTTAACTTTGGTGCTATCGTGGCACTTTCCATGTTTGGTGGTTTTGTATTTCTGGCAGCCATAGTTACAACGATTGTTATTTTAGTTAGAAGGTATGTAAATAGTGATAATCATTTTGTAAATATTCTTGAAAGGTTTGGTTCTATACGATTTTTAAGTGGCCTGATACTACTATTTATACGGCAAGTGAAAATTTGCTGATTTGACGCACCGCGAGGGCACAGAACAAAAATGGCGATCTACACAATTTGCATTTCCTTTTTCTACTCTATATATCTTGATTTTCAAGCACAATTACCTGCTCAGAGCACACCCACACACACCCAATACATATATACACATACAGAGAAGCACACCGCACAGGTGTTATTTAGTACACTTCTATTCCGCAAATGTGTTGTGTTTATACCATCATTTTTCATTGTTCCTCACACAGCTCAAAGCCATTGCAGCTGAGTAGCCATTGCGTCGGCGGCGCCACTAAATTGAAAAACCCGACCGATCCACAATTGCCCTCGCGGTGGTACACCGTTTTAGCGTTACCATTTCCGGATCAAAAGCTTGGTCGTCGTGACATTAGCACCTTTGGACGGGGTGTCTATACATCTAGAGCCGGGTTTTTCAGTAATCCATTATGAGTAGAGGCGAAACCCGTTCCCAAGTGCCATAGTTCTTCTTGTAATAATAGATCACTGTAAGAAATACTATTTTTATAAATAAAATGTATATGGTTTTTCTTCTTCGTTAAAATTTTGAAAATGGCACTTATTTCAATACTTAATCCGAGCACACCCACCGTATACACCACATTTGTTTTTTTTTTAAATAATTTATTTCTAAATTAAAACAATGATAATTTCTATAATTTTTTTTTAATATGTTTAGGAAAAGTTCAGCAAAGCACTTCCGGCACCGTGCCTCGCCGGATTGCAATACCGTAGCATCTTTTGACAGTTCCAGCTCGGAATCCCGCAACGGACTAAACAGGTGTGATTATAAGAAAATTAATTTGACTACGAGAAGAAAAATTCTTAAATGTACCGATGACAATTTTACCAAAATCATATTAATTCTATTTAATTCTAGATACTACAGACAAGCGTGGGAAAATTTGCATGAGTCAGCCTCAAAAAGTGGATCACACAATCATAATCCCTTGCGTCGCAAAGAAACTCTCGATCCACCTGCACTGAGTAGATCACGTGACAATCTCAGTCGTTCCCGAGACAATCTCGAAAGGTATGTAAATTTGGTGTATTTCTAAAAATGAAAATACATAGTAACTAATCTGTCCTTAAATCTTCGTGTGCAGCCGTTCCCGGGACTTTGGACGAGACAGTCTTGGTATGCGTGATGGCTCAGACGTAGCCGATGTTTGTGTCAAAGGTGCGTTCGTATTAAGTTGCCTATGCGTCATAGTTTATTTCCTTTTCTATAATAACACACATTATTAATCTATATCGCACTTGGAACTTGGGTGAGCTTTCTATCTATTCATTTTAAGCATGCTTCATTATAATGGCATTCACGCATCCATTAGAATTGAACGTATATTGGCTGTTTAGGCTGTGGTAGAGTATATTGTAGATTTAGATAAAAAACTTGACTTAGACTAGTGATTGGAGTAACGTTCTTAAAAAGACGGACGCCGGTTTAATTGTGCTCTTAACTAAAAAACTTGATTTACTAACTGTTTTGAATTATTGAAAACATAAAACTTAATTCAAATTAATGTTTATGTAGGTGAGAAAAAGCGTCATCACCATCATCATCACAAAAGCAATCATGGCAGTGAACAGTATCGCGAACGAAATCTTCAGACAAACCAACGTCGGGAACACCGACACAATGGAGGTGGAGGTGGTGGCGGACACTATTGACGCACGATGATCGTTACCGTCAATCTAGACGAATAAATTCATAAATATATATACAAATATATAGAAACTGTTTTAATGTTATATTATTATGTTATTATTTTTTAGAAAAAAAAAACAAATCGAAAAAACACTGTTAAATATATAGTCACAAAATATTTTATAGAATTTATAATTGATGATAAACCGTGTGTAACCATTATATTTTTGACATTAATTCACGTTCATTTGCTTAAATACAATTGTTATCTGAATGCTTGACCTGTTTTAAGAAAGAAAAAAAACAACAAATATATAAAAAAAGAATAAAAAATATTTAGAATAGGTCGACCAATTCACATTCAATAAGTTTGAGACTAAAACTATCACACACGCAATCACTCACTCAAAACATTGATGCTAGTTAATTGCTACAATAATATTAATTAATGTGGGCATCATTCCAGGAATTACTTAAAATACAAACTCTTATTATTAATGCGCAAATTTAAACATAATTTCTATAATGTATAAAGAAACACACACAATTAATATATAATATAATTATATATACTAAAAATATCGAATATTTATAGGGTGAACACTATACCTAAATGTATAATTTAAATATTTTCTGTATTATATTTTAAATTGTAAAAGAATGTTGTAAATAAAACCAAAAAATATATTCGTAAATTTACTAAATGATTTTTAATTGACATTTTTAGGATGTGCTAATAGAAACTGATGGCGCGTTGTTTCGTGATTTATCACGCGACAATATTTCGACAATGTAGCTCAGAGATAATTCATTTGAGTATATAAAAAGGTATGACACTATTCCAGGGCTATAGGTTATCATTCCCAACGATTGTTTTCCAATGAAAATATTATCAAAGATTCAATTTTAGTTCTCAATAAAACAAAATAAAAAAATATATTACAGGACTCTAAGTTTCTAGTCCCAATAATTGTTTTCGTAAGGATTTCTTTTATATAATTACAATTTTCTGTGTGAATTGTTTTTCATGGATTATTTCCATTCTCAGTTATATTCAGAATCAAACACGTGCATAAATTAATAGAGTCTCTAAGGAGGATGCTACTACGGACGATTCCGACGTGGCCAAACGAGACTCGAGATCCTAAACCCAACGGACGATCAATTTGACTCGACCGATGTCGGCAAAATAATGCAAAATTGGTGAAATTGGAGTTGTAGATAACCGTCTACACTCATTTGCAAAAAGCTAGATAAAAAAACTAAATGTTTGTATTAGCAAAACATCTAGTAGACCGAATTACCATCTGAATCGTTTTTATAGCAATGACCACGAAAGCTTGCGAACGCACAAGTTTAGTCCATATGGAGAATCGATCCGTATATGTAAGATTTTGGTAGACAGTAACCACGTAACCGTTGACTGGTTCACCTGAACCCCGTCGATATGCTATTTGGTAATTACTCGTACTCTTCAAGTATCTCATTATTCTCTTTACTACAGTAATGCCAGCCTCGGCATATATTCCATTCATGAATTGATTTACAAATTCCGTGCCGTTGTCGGATCGTAAGCGCTTAATTTGTGTAGCCTTGGAGCCGATTTAAAAATAAACGAAACAAATACTTTACTTCAAAAATCATCAATGATAACCAAAAACTACCTGTCATTGGTCCGCAAACATCCATATGCTTTCCCTGTGCACAGCTCACACAATTTTAATAAAAACTTTCGAACCATTGTGACTGATACCGCTGACCGCTTTCTGCACCGAATTCACTCTCATAACATAGACTTCAATTGATTTGATTGATTCATCTCGCCACAAGAATCTACAAGAACGTGCGCCTGATGTATCTAAACAGGGCTCCTATTGGGTAAAACGTCGAAAAATTTAATTTTTTGAATCGAATTTATCTAAAAAATGTATAATTTTAAAATACGAAACACAAAGGGAGATCCATATTTTAGTGGAGGTAGAAGATCAACTTCAATCCCAAATATTTTAAAACTCGGAGCCACTTTATGGAGGTTCTACTCATGTCTCTTTTGTGTGGGCTCTTAGTGACCAAAGAGAATATCTCGAGGAAAACTGACAATACTGGGATAAACAAAGCTGGATGCTAGGTGGTTACACTTTAGAGCCATGGTTATTAACTCCATTTAGGTCAGCAATAGACGGAAGCCCAGAAGAAAACTTCAACACAATACATTCTAAATCTCGAAATATTGTAGAAAAAACAATTGTGCTTTTAAAAATGTGTTTGTTAGGAGCTGGACAACTACATTATTCACCAAAGAAGGCTATAAAAATAACAAATGTATTATGTGCGCTTTACAATATTTGTTTACATTACAAGGCACCATGTGTTTCCGAAGTAGAAAATCAATTGAATGTCTGTCACAAAATAATATTTGTAAAAATATTCAGCAATAACAATTTGTAATGATTTTTACTATTTTCCATTATAGATTTTTCCGCATTGATGGTCCATGTGTATTTAACACTTCTGTTTCTGTTACTTTATTCCACAATGCGTCTTCAGTTTGAAAATATCCTTTTGCTAAGTCCCGGTGGTGGTTCTTCATAAATTCCACTAGGATTTCTGCTGCTTGGGTGTAGTAGTCTTTGACCTCTGTATACAAAGTTTTATTAACAAATATCTGTTTAATTTTTAACTTCGGAAAAACATTATTACACTTATATTATTAATTATTTACAAGTTAGGAAAAAAAGGAAGGATAAGTGGGATAAGTTGTTTTATTTAAAAGTGAAATATTCTCATGGGTTGCTATAATCTTATCATTCGGCCAATCGTACTAGTCGGTCAATCGTGATCCGGCCAATCGTAATTTTGTGTTTTCCTAATCATATATAAATTGAACTACTGAACTTTACATTTAGTACAACAATAAGGTAGGTATTATCGTAAATTAGTTTTTATACATGATTAATTGTTAATTACGTTAACTCCATACCACACGTTACGAATGAAATGCATCGAAAACACACCAAAAACGGATAGTACAATACCAAATTTACGTAACCGTTTTTTTTCGTACATTTTCGTAAGTACGTAAATCTAACGTTAACGTAATCGGCAATAGGTCTTTGCCTAACGTAATCTGTGATACTAATTAAACGAAAACGTTACAAAAACATTACGTTAACGTATTAACCAATAAGGGCTTAAGGCTTAAATGTGTGTCTCTTTTTTACTTAAACTTCAAATGTCAAACTATAACTCAAGTGTAATGCCATATACTCTATTTCAAAATTAATGAAACATATTGTTTTCCCCTATCAGCACTAAGCAGTTTTTAAAAATAAATCGATTTTTAATATATTTAATTTAAACTAAGAATCCGGTGTGCGGCATCGCACAATGGCGCTATGTCCCACAAAGGATTACAGAAAGAAAGAATACAATATTTCACCTCTTATCGCCTCTCTTAAAAACGTTTTAAGCCTTTAGCATCACGATGTTCCGTCAGCTGTTATAATGGATCAATATGAAGAAATAAATACAAATATAGATAGATACCTACATAGGTGCACTTTGCTTACTCGTCGCCACATAACCCCAATCAATTTAAACTATGTTCTGCAAGCAGCTAAAAAACACTGTATATTTTTCGAAGAATAACAAACAAACTATGTAACCATAACAACCAAATATTTAGAATGACATTTTATATCTATATATTTTTTTTCATTGTCATTAAATACATTGATAATACTGCATCGATGAGTTTTGTCTTGCTTGAAATCTTGGAGAGATTATTAAATCAAAGATTCCAGCATGGCCAACGAAGAAGGTGCAAACAAATCTAGTTCGGTAGCAAATAAAGCAAAACTTGAGATTCGCAAAACAATCTCACAGCAATTGTTGCGTCGGGCACCCAGTGCCTCCCAGTTCCCGGCTAGTGCTGCTCCATTTCACGTACCCCACCAGAAATGCATTGCTCAAGATGTTAAAACCTACGAAAACACCAATTTTATTGTGAGTATTTTATGGCTATAGAAAAATTATTATTTAAAAAAAAAAAATAAAAATTATAGCATGGTTTACGCGAACCACCGGCTACTAAGAAAATTAAGAAAACAGAGTTTAGAAGTAGGTTGTTTCCTTGTATTTATGTACTCATATTAACTTACACAATTTATATATATATTCAGAACGAGAAGTACACAAGAAAAAGACTATATTTTCTGTAGCAGAGTAAGTGTTTTTTATATAGTTTTTTTTTTAGAATTTAAATTTTGTTCCATAGAGTCTCACATACAGGACACAGTGTACAGCTTCTCGAAGAAGATGTACATAAACGCAAAACTCCATTGCCAATAACCGATTTTAACAAACTTATCGACGAAAAAGTCCTTAAGTTCAAGGACAACAGTTTCGTCTATTTAACCTACACCGTTCCAAGTAGCAGTGAATTCTATACACCTTACAGTTTAAAAGAGGTTCCTTTTAATGGCATTGATAAACGCCGCTTTTACACAATCAGCCGACACGGCGTAACTTACTGGAGTAACACCGAAAACTATTTCACTAAACTTGATATATGGCGTAAGGAGTACGAACTATATTGTAAACTGATGAAGGTATTAATAACAATAATATTAATTTTTCTCAATATTTACTGTGACTATTATAGATTCATACTTTTAAAAACTTTCGTATTTGGAAAGGTTTTAAGCTATGGCAAAAGTCGATACAATGGAAAAAGTTCATGGACGCTCAGAGTTTTTTGGCCAATAATCTTTTCTTAGCTACTCCTCCATTAGCCAATGCTATATTACATTTACGAAAAGAATACGCTAAATTTATTGAAATGAGCTTTATCGATGGTACAGTTATCGAGAATACACCTCTCTTCTATTTCATCGAAGCACAGATGTTGACCTATGAAAGAGCACGTGATGCACTAGTTCAATTTAGATTAGATATGTCTCAAATTCTTTGTGAGTACAACCATTTGATAAAATAAGTATTTTTTTTAATTTTTTTTTTATTTTAAATTTAGATGATGCTTGTCATAGTGCTATAGTTCTAAAGGGTTTCCATGCAGTAGATGAGGCTCTTATTTATCTAACAGCGAAAAAACTTCGAGAAATGATGAGCTTTACCGATCGAGCCCGAAAACGAAGATACTGTATTTTATTGACCAAGTTCAGACTAAATATAATTATTAAATATAGTTTATTTAATTTATTTTTTTCTAGCTTTCTTACATATTGCGACTATATGACAATCACCTTCTTGCACACTATGCTTCACACATCCTTCGAGCGTTTAGCTAAAACATTTCGACTACATGATGAGTTATCTCCAACTGAAGAGCAACTTCAAGATACCTCATTAAACATACAAATTGAATCAGCTCGACCTTCAAATAAGCCTCAGGTATTATTGCTTAACATTTCATGTAGATAATTGATTGTTATACATAAATTATAGACTCCATTGTTTGTTGGCGTGCTTGTCCTAAAACCAGATCGAGTTGAGATTGATCCATCTAAAGAAGTAACTTTTTCCATTTTCAATCAACTTGTGGACTTAATTTTAGCAGCTGTATTTGATATAACACGATTTCAAAATGATTCCACTTACAATCAATTTACGGTGTAAGTAATTATGTATTTCTTGATAAATTCTTATTCATATACATATTTAGACCATGCATAATGGGCAGACAAGAAGAACGTCTAGGTGGACGTCCAGCGGATATAAACATTGTTATGAACGACGACAAACAGATGAATGCAGATAGAATTTTTGTTTTTGAAGCCATTGAAAATGCCTTCCGCAAGGCCGAAATTTATGTGCAGCGCTTTGAACCGATTCGCCTAAACTATGAGAAAGACTTTAATACCAATCCGGATACAATACGTTCTGAGAAGGATGTCCAAGGTCTGCGAAACTATTGCATAAGATATAACGAAGAAATGAAAGCACTCGAAGGAATTTTACCATTAATCAACTTGGGTATGCTTCAACTTAAACAGGATACCTTCAAGGAAGAAGTTATTCCGGTTTGTCGAGATTTGCTTGTCGTTCTTGATGCTCACGTTCCAAAGTATGTTAAATATAATATCCGGTTTTTGGGAATTGTATAACAATTTTCTATTACTCTCTTTAGAATTGCCACCGAAGCAGTAAATGCCTTGAATGACAAAGCTCAAAATATTATGGTTAAATTGACAACCGTTCCCGATTCAACAATGGACTATGTACAGTACATTCGCTACCTGGATGAGTGTGGCACACATATTCAAAAGCTCATTGATAACGTCGACTATGCATACCAGTGTTTTGTATTGATGAAAGACTATAATATATTTGTGGATGAAAATGAAAAAGAAAACTATATGGACTGTGAAGATTTGATATTGAATTGCAAAGAAGTGCTGGCCACAAAACTAGAAAATAAACCTGTATTTGTGGACAAACTAGCGGAATTCCTTTTGATTGATATACAAAAGGTGTTCACTGAGGTGGAAGAAATCAAAGAGGAAAGTTTCAGAAGTTGGCTCATTGATGTTTCATCAAACACTACCGAAGTTAAAGAGGCTCTAGCATCTTTAATGGATCGTTTGCTGGTTTGCCAGACCATGGCCCAAGAATATCGAAAGTACCAGAAAGAGTTTAAGGTACAATTCAAATATTATTAATTTAAAAAAATCAACTTTAATACTTATCAACGTCAGATTGATGTTACGCGTCATGATATTTTGGAATATGTGCTCCAAGAAGTCCGATTACGACAAATGATGTGGGACAGTGTTGATGAATGGGACAATTCGCTGGCCACCTGGCATTCGGTGTACTTCAACACACTGGATGTTGAAGAGTTGATAAATGTTACCAGTAAAATATTGAAAAACTGTACGCTGCTGGAAAAGAACTTGCCGGAAAATAAAATTGTACCTAAGCTTCGTATTGCTGCTGAAGAATTCAAAACTAAACTACCTGTGATTGGATATCTTCGAAATCCAGCACTTAAAGCGGTATTTTTTTAAAAAAAGGTATTTTGTTTTAAAGCTAGTATTTGAAAGTTTTGTTTTTACAGCGACACTGGATGAAAATCGAAAGCATAATTGGAAGAAAGGTATTTCAGGACGAGACAGTAACATTGACAACATACGAAGAAGCGGACGCATTTTCAGAGAAACTAAGTGATGGGATTTTAGACGTTTCCGGACAGGCAAGTGCTGAACATAGTCTGGAGCTTTTGCTGAAAAAAGTCGAATATGCCTGGAAAGAAATGGAACTATCAATTGTACCTCACCGAGATGCCAAGGATGTATTTATTTTGGCTGGAATCGATGAACTGCAGATTGTCTTGGACGAGTCTAATATAAACATTAATACTATCGCAGCTTCGAGGCATGTTGGTCCGATCAAGAATAAAGTTGATGACTGGATACGTCAACTGGATCTGTTTTCAGAAACATTGGGTCGGTATTGCCTTAATTATTTAATTTCCAAATATAAATATTGAAAACTTTACAGACGAATGGGTTACGTGCCAAACATCTTGGATTTATCTGGAAGCTATATTTTCGGCACCAGATATTCAGCGTCAGTTGCCAAATGAGGCTCGAATGTTTATGGTAGTTGACAAGAACTGGAAGGATACCCTTCGCAAATCATATAAAATGCCATTGGCACTTCCAGCAATGACTGATCCTAAGACACTGTCAATTATGCAGCAAAATAACATGCTATTGGAAAAAATCACAAGATGCTTGGAGGCATATTTAGAGGTGAAACGGGTGGTGTTTCCTCGATTCTACTTTCTTTCGAATGACGAACTTCTTGAGATTCTGGCTCAAACTCGAAATCCACATGCTGTACAACCACATCTTAGGAAATGCTTTGATGCAATTGCAAAATTAGAGTTTGGCTCTAAGGAGGGTGGTGTGGGTCAGGGACAGATTCTTACTAACGATATCATTGCCATGATTTCTCCAGAGGGAGAAAAAATCTTGCTAGGGGTTGTATGTTATTTTTATATATATATAATATTAAATTGACCTGTTTACTTAGTTTATTTTTTTTAGGGTCTAAAAGCTCGTGGTCCGGTTGAAGACTGGTTAAACAAGGTCGAAGAGGCAATGTTCATTGCTCTCAAGCGTTGCATGAAATTTGCCTACAAATGCTATCCTATGAAAGATCGGTCCGAATGGTTTCAGGATCATTCTAATCAGGTCGTTTTAACGGTTTCACAACAGCAATGGGCCGCAGACGTTCACAAAGTTTTGGACGGACCAAATGAAGCTAACGTTTCGGCCAACATGGAGATACTGGAAAAAAAATTATTTAAAGATCTACAGAATCTTGCATCCATTGCTAGAACGGACATCAGTAAGTTACTTCGAAGAGTACTGTGCGCCTTGATCACAATCGATGTACATGCAAGGGATACCGTAACGAATATGGTCCGTTTGAAGGTGCTTAAATCGTAAGTATTGGGATTAATGAGGATAACATTGTTATTTTAATATTATTATTATTATTATTATTACAGTAACGATTTCAATTGGCTGAAAATGCTTCGTTACTATTGGCTCCAGACGGCCGAAACAATGCAAGCTAAAATGTCATCTGCTTCGATGCCTTATTTCTATGAATACCTTGGAGCTGGTGGTGTTCTAGTTATAACGCCATTAACAGATCGATGTTACCTATGTCTGATGGGTGCATTACAAATTGATCTTGGTGGTGCTCCAGCAGGTCCAGCAGGAACGGGAAAAACGGAAACTACGAAAGATCTGGCAAAAGCTTTGGCAAAACAGTGTGTTGTGTTTAATTGCTCCGAAGGATTGGACTATAAAATGATGGGGCGATTCTTTTCGGGTTTAGCTCAGTCTGGAGCATGGTGTTGCTTTGACGAATTCAACCGAATCGACATTGAAGTCCTTTCTGTTATAGCCCAACAACTGATTACAATTAGAAATGCTAAGGCTGCACATATGAAACGATTCATGTTTGAGGGAAGAGATATAAAGTTAGATATGACCTGTGCTGCTTTTATAACAATGAATCCAGGTAATGTTTTTTTTTTTATTTAGTGTCGTTTTTAGTAATTAATCGTTCATTGCTACACATAAAGGTTATGCCGGTCGAACTGAACTTCCAGACAATCTTAAAGCTCTGTTTCGACCAATTGCAATGATGGTACCAGACTATGCACTAATTGCCGAAGTTATTCTGTATTCAGAGGGATTCGAAGAATCGAAAATTCTTGCTAAGAAAATGGTACAAATGTACAAACTGTGCAGTGAACAGTTAAGCCAACAGGATCACTATGACTTTGGGATGCGTGCGGTTAAAAGCGTTTTGGTAGGATTTTGTAATTCCAGTTTAATGCATTTAAATTACTTTTCATTGTTTAGGTGATGGCAGGTGCTCTTAAACGTGCTGCACCCGATCAGTCTGAGGATATTACCCTGATTTCCGCTTTGCGAGACTCTAATCTACCGAAATTCTTAGCTGATGATGCCGTTTTGTTCAGAGGCATTTTGGGAGATCTGTTTCCAGGTTTAGAGTTGCCTGAGCCGGACTATGGTCCTCTGGCCACAGCTATAGGTATTTTTTATTTTACTACAGTCTCATTAATTTAATTAGGCTTAAAATAAATGTAACTGAAACATTGATCCCAATGGTTTCGGAACTTAAATGTTATTTTTTTTTGTTTTTCGGAATTTTCTCAGTAAAAGTATTTTTTTAAGAAACGGATCAAAAAATAAAATATTATATATACGAGTATAAATATTGGACTCGCGAGGTATATAAACTAAAATGAAGGAACAATAGTTAGTTTTCCTATAAGCCAGCAGGATCATATAAAAGGTGATTTGTGTTAGGATACTATTTCAGACCCTAAGTTGTCATATGTAACGATTGCCGCATTATTTACTCACATTTCAAATGTAAACTAAAGCCATCCAAAAAAGTTCGGTTGTGTGCACCACGTACTAATGTTTGAACTAAAATTGTATTCTTTTATCTACCGACTGTATACTTATATGTTTATATATTTCTGCATCGAGATCTATCTTGACATTGAATCGTAAATCATCAACGCAATCATACCACTTATTTTTCTATACATAATGAACGTGCATATGTAGTTGATTGTTTTGAGTGACCCACTTTTGTTGATCTGAAAGACACGATTTAATGTGCAAAGCGATTTTAAACCACAGCCCCTACGTTCCATCCAATATACTAGAAATTTTAAAATTAAATTTAAAAAAAAATAAACATTTATAATAAAAACACACACACACAAAACAGAAAGTCCTTTCTCTCTATAATCCTATAATCCTAATCCTTACTCCAAAGGTAAAGTTCACTCTCTTTTTTCTCTGCGGATGATACAAATATATTATTATATACTTATTACAAAATATATACTTATACATATATAATATATGCACGTTCTCGTATATGTACGAGTATGCAAGTCGACGAAATGAGATTGCTAAGTTTTTCTTTTCTTGGTTTAGGAATTAAGACGTTAGTGCCAAACTCCAGCTGAGTGTGGAATTATAACGAAATGCTGCTCGATTTAATTCTCAGGTTTCCTTTCCTCTTATGGTATATTCAGGACGATCTGCTTTCATATGTTCATGTTAGCCATTCGTAAACGGGCTTGTTTATTATGATGTGCACGTTTACAAGCCTTTTCATCTATCCCTATTTCATCCTTACAACTCTACTTTTACTTGTTCTGACTATTTCGAACACATTCATGAGGATGTAAATACATATTCACTAATGATTTTATATATATGTATATAGAAAATGTCATTAAATTTTTATATTTTCACAAAAAAACCCGCAGAAAAACCTAATTTTTTGTTTGAACATGTATTATAAAGTTGTCAAATGTACAGTTTAGAGGTGGTGACGTAAAAAAAACATACTCAATATTGAAGGAATTTAGTCCCTAAGTACGAATCAAGTTTCGCGTCTCTTGAGGGGGCTAGATTAAAGTTTGAAGGAAAAAAAATAAAAAACTGCGTTCATTGCATACGTTTTTTGTTTCTGTTTTATTTTTATTTTTGTTTTTTCGAAAGTTTTTCGTCTACGCATTAGTAGTATTTAACTTTACTATTTTTGATAAATAAAAAAATTCGCTGTTAAAGTTAAATGTATATAGGTATATATATGACGGTTAATAACATAAGTGTAACGTACTATGAATAATATAAAAGACAAAAGTTTTTTAATATAATTAATTAATTTCATAAATTGTGAAATAATATATAATCCTTACATTAGTTTATGAAACCTACAAATCAATAAATAAATTAAATAATTTTTTGTTTTGTAATCCATATTCAGTCGATTGTATGAGATCAAACACTCTCCAACCATTACCAGAGATTGTAACGAAAAACATTCAACTTTACGAAACGATGTGCGTACGTTGGGGTGTAATGCTCGTGGGTCCAACGGGTGGCGGTAAAACTGCAGTACTACATACACTTGCAAATGCCCTGACAAAATTGTACGTGGACAAGATCGATGGGCCGAACTACCGAAATGTACGCATTCAAACGCTGAATCCAAAGTCAATCAGTTTGGACGAACTGTACGGTGCCGTGAATAGCATGACACTTGAATGGAATGATGGTCTTCTAGGTCTTGCTGTGCGTTCTGCAGTAAATGTTGTAGATGAAGAACATCAATGGATAGTGTGTGATGGTCCTGTAGACGCTGTATGGATTGAGAATCTCAATACTGTACTCGATGATAACAAAATGTTATGTCTTGCCAATTCGGAGCGTATTAAACTCACTGCCTGGGTTCATATGGTATTTGAAGTTCAAGACTTATCGCAAGCATCACCTGCCACTGTATCACGATGTGGTATGGTCTACGTGGATCCCGGTGAACTTGGCTGGATGCCATTAGTGACATCATGGAGTGAACGTGTGCCAAAAAATCATTTATGCGAAGAGCTTATGAGCTACATAATTAAATTGTTTGAGGAACATTTTGAGGAATGTCTAGCGTATGCACGAAAACACTGTAAATTTTCTATACATCAAGTCGAAGTCAGCAAAGTCTCAATGATGTGTAATCTTATGTTTACGTTGACTAAGGAAATATCGAATATAAATGTAGAACCTCGGGAAGCTGCAAAAAGTCTTATTTGTAAATTGTTTGTCTGGTCTATGCTGTGGTCTTTGGGTGGTAATTTCGACGAACAATCACGGGTCTTATTGGAAATATACATACGAAAGATGTCTATACCAGATTTTGAGTAAGTAATACAGGCAGCTAGAAATGAAAAGGAATCTAATGTTTTGATTTAATTCAGATTACCGACCAACAGTCTTTGGGAGTACAAGATAAATTTAGAGACAAACACCTGGTCGAATTGGGCAGACATTGTAGAAGTGTTCCATTTCGATCCAAATGTTCTGTTCTTTGATATATTGGTTCCGACCACGGATACAGCAAAGTTTGGCTATATTGCCGAGTTGTTGTTTCGAGAAAATCAACCTGTGATGTTTACTGGTGATACTGGTGTTGGAAAATCTGTTCTGGCCAAGGCAGCATTACTGAAGTTAGTCGATCGAGATTTCATCTCGGTGTTCCTAAACTTTTCTGCCCGAACAAGCAGCGTTGGAACACAGGTATGTTAATTCATTATTAACATATTTATATTATATCTAATGACTTCAATATTTATAGGAAATGATTGAATCTCGTTTGGAAAAAAGAAAGAAAACCGTCTTAGGAGCACCTATTGGAAAGAAAATTATTTTCTTTGTAGATGATGTAAATATGCCGAAACTTGATACCTACGGCAGTCAACCACCAATAGAACTTTTGAGGTTTTATTTAAATAGAGAAAAATACTTCATATAACTGATTTTGTATTATTCTAGGCAATTTCTGGATTACAAGGGATTCTTTGATCGTTCGAAACTTTTCTGGAAAGATATACTTGACGTTATCCTGGGATGCGGATGTGCAGCTCCTGGTGGCGGTAGAAATCCATTAACACCCAGGTAAAAACATGCGTAATTATATTAATATTTTAGATTTGTTTATTATATATAATTTATAGATTCGTTAGACACTTCTCCTTACTTCTTCTACCACCACCTAGTAGCCAAACACTATCGCATATTTTTAGTGCCATCATAACCGGGTAATCATATTTATTATACATCGAAAATTTGAAATAACCAAATATGTTTCTATAAAGTTTCCTCGGAGACTTTAATGCCACACTCAAGGTTCTTGCTGCACCCATAGTTAATGCTACTGTTTCGGTATATGTTCGCATTGCTAAAGAACTCCTTCCGACACCTGCCAAATCACACTACGTATTCAATTTACGTGATTTATCCAAATGTGTACAAGGCATTCTCCAGGCTGACTCTTCAAACTATACACTTCCATCACAATTATTACGATTATTCTATCATGAATCGATGAGAGTATTTCACGATCGTCTTATTAATACAGAAGATAAGACATACTTTAAGAAGCTGATGAAGGAAACTTGTGTTAGATATTTCCAACAACCGATTGCTCAAGATGATGAAGTCATTATTTTCGGTGACTTTATGCTGTTTGGCCAAAATAAAGAAGATCGTATATATGAAGAGATCAAGGATCTTGAAAAACTCAAGAGCATCATGTTTGACTATTTAGAAGATTATAATGCACTTACGGGCAAAGAGGTAAAATTAATTTTGTTCAATGATGCTGTTGAACATGTTACTAGACTGGCTAGACTGCTTCGAGCCGAACGTGCCAATGGACTTTTAGTAGGTTTGTATATATGATCCATAATCGCAGAAATAATTAAATGAGATTTAATATAATTTAATATTTTGTCAGGTCTCTCGGGAATGGGAAAACAGTCCCTGTCTAGATTGGCTGCACACATTAATGGCTATCGTTGTGTTCAAATTGAGCTTTCACGTGGTTACGATCAGGATGCATTTCACGAGGATCTGCGTAAACTATACTGGCAAGCTGGTGTAAGTAAACATATTATTTAGATGAAACATAATATAGTTATTTATTAAATTATGCTATTCAGGTATTGAATCTGCCAACGGTATTTTTGCTAACTGATACACAAATCGTTAAAGAGGAATTTCTCGAAGACATTAATAACATTCTGAATTCTGGCGAAGTACCGAATTTATATGAAGCCGATGAGTACGAGAAAGTTATAATGGGAGCACGAGAACCATGTATAAAATCAAATTGCGCCGATTGTGGACGTGATGGAATATTCAATTTCTTCATAAAGAGGGTTCGGGCTAATCTTCATATTGTTCTATGTATGAGTCCCATTGGTGATGCATTTAGACGACGGTGTCGTATGTTTCCATCATTGGTCAATTGCTGTACAATTGATTGGTTTGTTAAATGGCCGCCGGAGGCTCTGTACTCAGTTGCCCTTGGATCACTTCAGGATGTTTCCGAAACGGTTGAACAAAACGATCATCTTGCGAAGATATGCGTTATGATGCATGAGTCTGTAGAGGTTGCCTCGGAAAGGCTGTACGATGAGTATCACCGACACTACTACACTACGCCAAGCAGTTATTTGGAATTATTAAAACTCTATCATAGTCTGCTGAAGGCCAGAGCTAATGTTATACTTGGTAAAAAGTCTAGAATAGCAAATGGATTATATAAGATTCTAGAGACCAATGACTTGATGGCCGTAATGCAAGAAGAACTTAAGATTATGGCACCGTTACTGGAGGAACAGTCCAAGGAAATGCAATCTCTTTTGGCAGCACTTGCTGAAGATAATAAAGTTGCGGACTTGTTTAAGACAAGAGTTATGTTTTTTGTAATGATGGCAATTTTTATAATTATTGAAAAAATAAAGGTCAGTCAGGGGAAATTATCGCTGTTGACGTCACTTTAAAAAAAAAAAAAAAAAGATGAGTCTGATGCCAAGGAGATCATAGCCAGTGGAATTGCTGATGAAGCTCACAAAGACTTAGAGGTGGCACAACCGGCTTTGCAGGCAATCAATAAGGCTGATATCATTGAGCTGAAATCTTTTGCCTCACCACCAGCTTTGGTACAATTTGTAATGGAATCTGTATGCATTTTAATGGGAGCCAAGTATGTACAACTTATTATTCTAAAAATATGTAGTTCATAGTGTATTTTGTTTTATACAAATTGTGTGTCATAAAAAATGTTTTGGCATTGATAATGTTTTGGTATGTTCCATGTTTGTTTGATATTGTTGGTCACAAATGCACAACCTACATAATTATTCGTCTTCAATCCGTCGATAGTGTTGGTGTATCTCGTTAAGGCCTTTCGCAATCTGCTTTAGTTTTCATAGAATCGGATGTTAATGGATGTCCATGGTGCCAGTTCAAAAACGAACTGGTGTTATTTCAGTATTATAACATATTCTTCTGAGATTTCGAGTGTTGAGTAACCATATGTAGAGAAGAAAATGTCTATTGGATCTGATCTGATAGCACCGGTGTTCTAAATAACTTCAAGTTTCTAGAGAATGTTTTTGTTGGCTGAGTTGTACGCTAGGACTATACATAATCAATGCGCGACAGGATGGTTATTGTATAGATGCTCTTTGTCGATGACATATTTTGACAGAATTTTTAAAATATTAAAGTTCAGCATAATTATAATCAATGTGTGGTTTTTTTAAACAGTACATTAAATAACGTTTTCAATCGAGACCAGTTTATGTGGGATTTTGGGAGCGGTTTGTGTATATGTGTGCGTGAAATTGTAAGGAAGGGGAGTTATAGGGCAATAGATATTTTTTCAAATTGTTTTCTGTTCTAGTCTGAGGAATTTGGTAGATTCGTTTACTGGAGTTATTTTGTAGTAGAGTTTAAGGTCTGGATTGGAATAAATTTTGTATATTCAGCAGAAATGGACAACAGTTTTTTTGCGTTAGAGAAGATGAATCCGGTTGTTCTGAACCATTTTTCTATCTTATTAAAAGTTTGCTGCCATTTTAGGAAATTTCGTTGAGGTTTTTGTCTTCAAAATAGATGACCAGGTTGGAATAAGAGTCCTTTGACTGGCGCTATTATTATATTATCCATGACACTGGAGATGAGAAATAGTGTAACTGCTATTTTGGACCCCTGCGGAATTCCATTATTTTGTTGGTGGTAGTTAGAGTACGTATTTTTCTAGTAAATTCTCGATGAATTTGAAGAGGCTGTTATATATTCCAAGTCCATTAAGGTTGGCTGCTGGGATCTTCTTATCGATCTCTCTTTTGAGGCTGGCAGATTTGTCAGTACCAGTCTAATCTTCAATAGAACCTCGTCTTTTTTGTTTTCCGAATTACGAATGATACATTCTATAGCTTGATTTTGCCATCTATCCTTCCGATTATTTGTCACCTGATCAACAGCGTTCTGACGACTTAAGTCTTTCCCAGCTCGTGGAAACGGACCAAAGTCATACCGTTGTATCTTTCCTGCAATATAAAAATGTATGGAAGTTGTGATGAAAGAACAAATGAACAAATGAACAAATTTATTGCAGATTTAATCGTAGTACCATAACTTTACTGCTTAAAATAAATTATGTCAGATCTGAATTGGTATGATTGAAGCCTTTGATTGCTTAAACCATAATTCATTGTGTTTAAAATTGGAAAATTACTTAAAATTTTCAACAACAGCTCTGCAGTTAATTCGATCTTATTTAGAATATAAACGGTCAGTAGGTGTTTTCTGTAGACGCCATTGAAACAAAAAGACAAAAGAATGATCCCAAATGGTTTTAATAGATAATGTGCTCATATATGCTAAACTTTATTGTAGTGTTCGTCAAGGTTTATTACTTAGTTACACTTATCTTCTCACATTTAATAATAAACTGTAGCATTTTTCTCATGCAGGATAAAAGTAAAAAAAGACTTTGCACGCAAGCCATTCTTTGATCCAAAGATCTGGAGTTTAAGTGCATTTGTCGAATTATGTCAAAGTGTATTCTATCTAGTCCTGCTGCCGAGTTGTTGCATGATCAGAGAGCATTTTTTAGTATAAAGTCCTTCTAGAAGCTGGTACTCTTTGGGGGAGCTAAGTTGGCGCAGATTTGCAATGCAGCTGGTGAAGTGAGGTGTCCTGTGTAATTTCTCCCCTTTTGTCACAGCTTGTTTAATGGCGTGTCTTTAGATTGTTTTTATGAACTGTAAGTAACTGGTTTGAAGAGACAGTTGCAGTCCAGATTATGAACAGCTACCTGATTTCTTGAAATATTTCCCAGGTAATGATTTTTGTCAGATTGTATGGAATCGGAGTACGATCTTGTCTTATCGGACGTGAATTGTACTCGTATGTTGTAACAACAGAGGAGGATGCGACAATACTTTCCAATCAAAACTAAGTGCGATATTTTGTGTGCAGATTGTTAGATCTATTGCTCTACTCTGGGCTAGTGGACAAGCAATGCGAGTTTTTTCTCCTGTGTTGTCGTCCAATATATTTGAAGAAGTCTTTATTATCGTATGTTGACGTGCTTGACGTATGCTTGACGTATGTGTTGACGTACGTAACTGTATTTTGATAGAGAGCAATATTACACGCAACCGTTCTGAACGAGTGTTAGATTGATACTTGTATTCTTTTTCACCCTTGTTTTTTTATTTTCTTAGACCAACCTGGGAGGCAGCAAAGAAAATAATGGCAGATGTTTCATTCATTAAAAAACTTATGGAATTCGATAAAGAGCACATTTCAGATGCTACTTTGAAGAAAATAAAAACGTATATCGAACATAAAGATTTCGATCCAATAGTATATCAATATAAAAAATTGTGATTAGTTACAGATTTTAAAACAAATATTTTTTAGAAAATAGAAAAGGTGTCAAAAGTAGCAAAGTCCGTCTCGCTGTGGGTTATTGCTATGGATAAGTTTGCCAAGATCTATAAGATCGTTGAGCCAAAGATTATCAAAAGTCGTGCAGCCGAAAACGAACTGAAGGAAATTATGGCAATTCTTAAGCAAAAGCAAGCTGAACTGGCTGAAATCGAGGCCCACATTCAGGTGCTGAAGGACAATATTGATGAAAAGAACCGTGACTTTAAGGTCAGTATAACTTTTGGTATTCATGGAATTTAACACAAATAACACATTTTTAGATTATTCAAGATAACGTGAACTTGACCATGGGGCGGCTAAATCGAGCGGGAAGACTTACATCTGCCTTGTCCGATGAAGAAATACGATGGGGTGAAATTGTGAAAGTACTAACTGCTGAACTCTGGGCCATACCTGGCGATGTACTTGTGGCATCTGCCAATGTGGCCTATGTTGGAGCATTTCCAACTAAATATCGCAAAGAGTTATCTGAAATGTGGGTTGAGGAATGCCGTAAATACAAAATACCAAGCAGCAAAGAGTTTAATTTGGTCGCTGTTCTTGGAGATCCATATGAAATTCGAAATTGGAACGTACACTCTTTGCCTAGGGATGAAATATCCATTGAGAACGGAATTATAGTTACAAAAGCTTTGCGCTGGCCACTGATGATCGATCCTCAGGAACAAGCGAATGGCTGGATTCGTAGTATGGAAGCAAAAAATGATTTGCGAATTACAAAAATAACTGATCCTCATTTGATGAGAACAATGGAAATATGGTGAGAATTGAAATATTTTTAAATATTAAAACTATACTATATTATTTTTTTTTAGCATTCGACAGGGTTTACCGTTACTTATTGAAGAACTTGAAGAGACAATTGATCCGTCATTGAGTCCGGTGCTGGGTCGTCTAACAGTTTCTCAGGCTGGTCGGATTATAATTAAACTCGGAGATACAGATATCGACTATGATGAGAACTTCCGTTTGTACATGACTACAAAGCTATCAAATCCTCATTACCTTCCCGAGGTCTGTGTCACGGTAACACTTGTCAATTTTCTTGTAACCGTAGGTGGACTTGAAGATCAATTATTGGCGTAAATTCATTAAATTTAATTAAAAATAATATAATAAAAAAAAATATTTATAGAAATATTGTGGCTATTGAACTACCGGCCTTGGAAAGGCAAAGAACCGATTTGATTGTCAGAATAAATTCAGATAAACAACAGTTGCTTCAGCTGGAGGATAAAGTTCTGAAACTGTTATTTTCATCTCAAGGAAACATAATGGACGACGAGGAACTGGTGGAAACACTAAACGAAGCTAAAGAAACATCTGCCATTATTGCTGCTAGATTAATTGATACCGAAGAAACTGAAGCTGTCATCACAACAACTCGTGAAAAATATCGTATTCTGTCTGCCAGAGGTGCAGTGCTTTTCTTCGTTATTGCCTCACTATCCGAAATTGATCCAATGTACCAATACAGTCTAAAGTACTTTACATCCGTATTCTGTGCTGTTATTTCGGCAGAACATGAACCGAACATGATACTCGAGCAACGTTTGAGTCAGCTGATGGCAGACGAAGTGTACGCGTTATACTTGAATATTTCTCGTGGATTGTTCGAGAAGCACAAGATAATATTTAGTTTCTTATTGGCCATTGCAGTGGACACCCAAGAGCTACGAATTACTTCACAAGAATTTGATTTTCTTCTTCGTGGTCCAGTCGGAAGTCAGGCCAAGCAAAAACCAAAACCAGCTGCGTTTCTGATTAGTGAGTTTGCTTGGACCTGTTGTCTACATCTTGAACATACATTTGAAAGTTTTTCTGGTCTCTGCAGTGATATCAGTAAGATGATTCAGTTGGACATAGGAAATTTTTCGCAAGTATATAGATTCCTAATATACTAATACTATCATATATTTATCATTCGTATTTGCAGACTTTAATTTTTGTTACAAAAAAGCCAGGAAGATCCTTAAAAAACTGGAACGAGACATTATCATTGTTTCAAAAGCTTTTGTTGATTAATATCTTAAAACCCGAACAATTTTGTATAGCTATAATTTCCTATGTTCGTATTACACTTGGTGATCGATTTACAGATGCAGGAGGCAACAATTCTCTGGCGGATCTGTATGTTCTTTTTTTTTAAATATTTATTAAAATCATAAGTAAACATTTAATATTTCTTCAGATACGCAGACACATCTAATGTTGTTCCATTGATATTTATTCTATCGACTGGATCTGATCCGATGGCATCTTTTCTGCGTTTTACAAACGAAATGAAGTTTATTGATAAACTGCATTCAATTTCGCTGGGACAGGGTCAGGGACCGGCTGCAGAGATGCTAATTGAAAAAGGTCGAACACTGGGTCACTGGGTATTCTTGCAGAACTGCCACCTGGCAACCTCGTGGATGAGTAGTATGGAATTAATCGTACGAAATATGGCTTTAGGAAATTTAAAGGCACACGATCAGTTTCGTTTATATCTATCGTCAATGCCGACCAAATCGTTTCCGGTGAGTGTACTACAAAATTCGGTTAAAGTAACCAACGAACCACCCAAAGGTGTAAAGTCGAATTTAATGCGTGCTTTCGCTGACATGTCAACGGACTTTTTTGAAGAGCATGCTTTGCGACGAGACTGGCAAGCTATGGTATTCGGATTGTGTATGTTTCATGGAGTTCTGCTGGAAAGACGTAAATTTGGTCCGCTTGGCTGGAATATTCTATATGATTTTAATGAAAGTGATCGTGAATGTGGTCTTAAAACTTTGGATATGTACTGTGAACGTGAACACGTTGAGAAGATTCCATGGGATGCTCTGGAGTATATAAATGGTGAAATAACTTGGGGCGGACGGGTAACAGACTACTGGGACCAACGTTGCTTGCAGACGATACTGAAAACATTTTCATCACCGAGGATTCTTGAAGAGAATTACGTATATAGCAAAAGTGGTGTATACCGTTGTCCGGATGCCAACACATTGGCTGGATTTAAAGATTACTCATTAAACTTACCATTTAACGATGATCCAGAAATATTCGGTATGCATGAAAACGCTAATCTGGTATTTCAGACACAAGAGACCCAGTTCTTTATTGCAACATTGTTAGAAGGACAACCACGGCAAAGTGGTGGAGCAGGTAGCGGTGGAGCAACTTCGAGTGATGACATTGTTCTAGACTTGATTCAGCATATATCCGTTGCCTTAGCAAAAGAGATAAATGCAGAAGATCCGTATCCAGATTTAGTTAAACTTGATTCCAAGGGTAGAGTTCCTTCGCTAAGTACGGTGCTTTTCCAGGAGATTGATCGTTATAATAAAATATTACATTTGATTCATGAGAGCCTTGTCGACTTACACAAAGCCATCAAAGGATATATTGTTATGTCAGAAAGCTTAGAGTCTGTATTTAATGCACTGCACAATAACCGAGTTCCTGATATGTGGTCATCAAAGGGATTTTTGTCCACAAAATCTCTTGGCTATTGGGTATTGGATTTCCAGTACAGAATAGACTATATTCAAACATGGCAAAATAAAGGGCTACCATTCTCTTCTTGGATAAGTGGACTCTATTTTCCTCAGTCATTTTTGACAGGAACATTGCAGACTCATGCACGTAAGCATAACCTGCCAATTGATTCTTTGTTGGTTGACTTCGAAGTACTTGGGGAGACTGTTCTTCAGTCGGACGTTTATGAGGCGCATAAATCAAAGAAAAATGAGGTAAATTATATCATTGCTTATTTCTAAATTGTATTTTATTTAATAACTTAATGTAGACCTCGTCACTGTATATGGGAATTAAGCAGCCAAGTACAGGTGTTATAATCCATGGTCTGTTCATTGAAGCTGCCCGTTGGAATAATAGTGAAGGAGGTCTTTGTGATGCCTTGCCTGGCGAGTTGTTACCGCGTATGCCCGCCATTTGGCTAAAACCTTGCACTAAAATTGACGTTAAGAACCGTTATGAGGTACACACTATAAAACTTTTTTTATGTATATGTCATGTCTTAAAATAAACCTACTAGGCTCCTCTTTACAAGACACAAGTACGTGCTGGAGTACTTTCAACGACTGGACACTCGACGAATTTTGTCCTAACAATACTTCTTAAGTCTTTGAAACCGCCGGAATTTTGGATATTACGTGGAACTGCACTTATAACCGGAATTACCGAATAATGTTTTTGATTGTAATGTTCTCGACATTATATAAATAAAGGTTTATAGCTTAATAAAAAAAAATGGATTAAGATCTAACACGAGTGCTTTCGATATCCAGAAGATACAATCTTAAAATTTGATCCATATCAGGAAATATAAAAAAAAAATTAATGGAATTAGACAAAATATAACTTTGTTGAATACATAATAAAAAATCCATGAAAGTTTAATCTCGGATATATTAAATTATATTATATATATATATATATATATATATTAAAATTTGGTCTCTATTATTAAATATTGTT